>JAPDOI010001315.1:0-195591 GCA_029168955.1 Aplectana chamaeleonis
CACCTACAACTTAGAACTTTTCCATAGAAAATCTTTTGAAACTCTCTGTGTTAACCGACAGAGAGCATACAAATCGCATAGTCATGCCAGCTTGAAGTGTATGCAAAGAAATTCGTCGATGCCGGGTGTTCACTGCGCTACTGCTAATGCATCAGTGCCCGAGTAGCTTTTGAATGAATCTACACTATTCGTTTTTCAGCACCCAAGTGACTCGTGATGAAGGCAACAATGTGATGACGGTGGAAAATGGGGACCGTGAGGACAAAGTGGGAGAAGTGGTGGCCCTGGGGTCAGAGGCATTGGAGTACACCATGCTCTGGCAAACTGGGGCATCGAAACGAGTTGATCCGCACTTCCATGAGTCAGCGCTGGCCAACGCGCCGATATCCGGCAGCGGGGCCGTGGCCAGGAGTTATGATCTGGTCGATGTCGAGCTGTTGCACAGCAATTACTGCCGTGAGTTATGATCTGCGTCGACCATCGAGGCTGTTGTACAGCTAACGCTCTAGATACAAGGGAGTAGCCGACGCATTTTTCTTCCGGGCATGCTGTGAGTGATGAATGCGCAGCCGGTTCAAGTACCCAAGTTTGCGCGGTGCATTGTCCCCGCCCAGCATCTGGAGGTCCTGCCTATCCGGTGGTGATTCCAGTGGAGGCTGGGCGACCCAGCAACGACAGCGTGTCAGAGTACCGACCGCGACGCGTGTCGGATACCGGCCGCTACGCGTGACGGTGTGCCGACCGCGACGTGTCAGTAAGTAAAGTCATCACCTAAGCTAGATGAAACAGTGCTGTAGGATGTGAACTGGTGGTAAATAGGCCGTTTAACAGGACACATCGAGTTGTCAACAGCCCGACAACGAGCGGACGTTGCTTAGACAAAGGGCAGGTCTCAACTATGTGATGACAATACGCGCGATTTGTTGACTTGATGGCAGGGAGCGGTTGCTTGTGAGGATGGCCGACTCATCAAACTGTTGTCCGGCGCCCCAGTTTGCAAGAGTGAGGCGGAGGGGGAGTGGAGAACCGTTGGGTCAAAAGACGATGGGGTGAACGGAGGTAGGCCATGGTGCAGAGCAGGAGGTGGAGGGGAGGGGCCATGAGGGGTCAGAGAGGCTGGGGTGGACCGTGGAGTGTGAGTGGAGGAGGTGGGCCCATGGGGTGGTAGACCGAGAAACATATAACAGGGTGGACGAGGTGGTCAGCAGGGTGGTAGACAGGGACCATATTGTATTGGGCTGGACTGGGTGGGTGTAGGGAGAGAGACCATAGAGTCAAAGACGAGGGGGCAGAAAAAAACTGGGACTATTCCAGTTGAGGGTTTTGCTTAGAGTAGAGGCCAAGGAGGATTACGAACTAAGGTTAAAGCCCGTAGCTTCAAATTCAGCCATCTAATGGGTAATCCATAGTATCAGATCACTATGTCAGCTACAGTGCCTTCTGAATTCTGTGACCTCACCAAGTATTCCTATGAAAAAGTACATCTGACGTCGAGTTGCTTTTTTGTTTCTGAATCTAATGTTAGAACCATTCACCATGTGAGTGTAGATTCAAGGCACAGTGCCTCTTTCAATTATTTATGCTTGGTTGATGTCTCTTTTTAAAGCTGTTGTAAATGATCAGATGCTACTACAAGGTAGTTTGTAAGCAGAAGTGCTGGGTGCAGACTGTATTCTCATCTGGATTACTTGAATCTGGGCTAGAAGTGATCCATCACTGGACCCTACCTGTGCCCAACAGTTTTGCATCTGGCTCAGCTACTTTGTAAAGGAATAAATTCTGCGTTACTGTTCAGTTTTTCATTGCTTAATCGTCATCAAAGAAACAGACAAGTACTTTGCTGAAGTTGTCGTTCAATACATACAATCTCTCGCCATCCGATTGAGAGGCACAAATCTCACTCCATGGAGCATTCATTTTTACGGATCATTGTCAAACGACCACTTCTGTGAATGACTTGTAAAAAGCTAGGCAACAACTTTCTCAATTGATGTAATATGCAGGAGAGGATTCAGGGTCTACAGGAAACTGGGCGTCATAAAATCAAAGAAGCCATCATAAACTACCAGGACCACCCATGTAAAAAGCCTGAAAAACACCAGTGAGATTTGTGTAGATCGCCAGCCAGTTCTACATGCACAAGCGATGCCAGACATGATAGTTTTTTTCAATTTATAATGCATAATCGTTCATTCACAAACGATGAACAGAAACAAAAAAGTGAGTTTACAGGCAGTGTTCAAGATAAATAATACATTCGAGTTCGACGCTCAAAAATGGGGCTTTCCGGTCGTAAGTTAACGAGTAGTGATCAGAAACAGAGAAGAAAAAAGCTTAAAATGAATTCAAAATAATAACTGTTTCTAGCGTACGCGCAGGTTAAGAGCTCGGACAAGTCTACACGCCCTGCACTAGTTTCCCGCAAGTGCGCGCTGATCTGCCGAACTGTGTGCGAATCGATGAAAAATGTTAAATTCAGGATGAGGATGGGTTCTCGTCTGTTTCTCTACACTTTCCCATGCTCAACACCATTATCCCATTAGTAAGGTTACTGAATGTTCGAAAACTCAATGTAGGTGAGTTTTCGAGCATCTAGTGACTTTACCTATGCCCTTCTTCCTGAAAGCACATCACCCTGGGACCTCGTGCCTTTCTCCAGGTGGTTCAGGGCCCATCGATAATTTTTGAACCCGATGATCGCGCCAAAGCCTACGGTATGCTTGCGCAAAGCAAAGCCCTGACACGCTGTCCTCAGTTACAGGTACTGCAATTAGTCCAATTTGACCTCCCGGCCCATCGCGGGGTGTCGTTGAGATCAGCTACAGATTCTTCGACGCAAGTATATGCCATGGACCTAAACGTCTTTGCCGCTCAGTCGCGTCGCCATATAATGGTTGGTGCAATTCTCTGAACCCCTACGGCAAATTTATAAACGAGGTTCAAAGCCAGAGAAGGAGTTACCACAGTCGAAAATTGACCGCGTCGCAAGACTTCACGTGATAGATGGCGCCATCTACTTGTAGCATTCATCAGCTGCGCAACACAATGTGAGTCAATCATCCCACCCCGGTAAGGGATCATAAAAACGTACGTTCTCGACTTTTTCGTTATTTCGTATATAATGAATTTTAGTTAAAAAGCCGCGTCAGCACGTTAATGCGATGCTGGGAGTTCCGAGGAAGAAGGGGTGGTAGGTGAAGAGCACAGAAAACAGCGAAAAAGAAGAGTTATGATGCCTCCACAGGAACTGTGATTGAGCAGAAAAAGATGCACCAACCTTGGGCATCCACCCAGAAGCATTGGACGCTTTTTCCACTTTGGAGTGTGACCCATTCTTGCTGCGAATGGCGCATGAGTGCCTCTGAGCGGTTCCGGGAGTTCTCTCACCTTCGACCCACTTGGAAGGAAGGTATCTGAAGAGATGTGAGATACGGCCAGTAAGCTCTCTATGACAAAAAACCTTCTTTGTGGAGGGGATTACACGTCAGTTTGTACGAAGGTGATCTTCTTTCCTCCATACTGCCACGGCCTGAACGTACGACATCTCGGCAGCAATGGCGAGTTTCCGTGAGCACTCTTCGTTGGTGGATGGTGCTAACCGCAGTCTCCCACTGTTGCGGCTTGCGTATTATATTGTGCAGTGAGGACCGAAAAATCGAGTTCGAATCAATGCTATCTCTCATTCATGCAATGTGGGGAAAGGTGAATATTCAAATGAATCAAACCAAAAATTTCGAATACAAATTTGGTTATTGGTTTTGAAGTCACATCGACCCAAGCATTTTGTGTCCTCTTGAGCAATGTAATGAGATTTTGTGATCTTATGCTGATCCTGTAATGAATGCCAGAAACATCATCCCAGAATTCGTCAAAGAGACTTTTTTTAATATTTTCCTTCATAAATTTTCCAATGATGTGGACAATGATTGCCTACTTCCTAACAGGTTCATGCTGAAATTCTGCAACTACCAAAATCATGTATGATAGCACATGGAATAATCTGCATGGGGAAGACTGGTTTTCAGCAAATGAGTCACCCGATAATCAGTTCCAAGGTGGCAAATGAATACAGTTACGCGATGCTCTGGAAAAAGGTAGCTTTTGTACCTCCTCTGACTAGCCCCGTCATCACTGCTGCTTTCTTAGTGCAACAAACAATGACTGATATTTGACAAACAGGCGTCTAAGTTTAAGCTTAATGGGTACGACAAAAACAGGGAAAACGAAGACCAATCGGGTTCCGAGGTGCTGTATATAAACCTTGAAGGTTATTGTGGCGTTACCGTGACCGTTTCATTGTCAACTGCAACCTTCGGAAGTTCTCTTTCCGAAATATAGCAAAGTCGTTTCACATTACTATCAGGTATGCAATGCCTCTACAACCCAACGCTTATCAGCTTCAGACTTAGGATATATCTAAATTTTCTATACTCTTGTGATGTTGAAGGAATGTCATGAATTAGATTTTTCATCTCCTACTCTTTGAATGCACGATTAGTAGGCTGTTTTCCTACTACTGGTTTTTACTGGCTGTTTGTTCTTCCAAATGCTGTTCGGAGTGGATGATCTCGAGTCCACCATTGAGTAAGTGTCCCTTCAGCAGCATCATCCCAGAATTTTCGTGGAAAGTTTTTTCTCATTTCAGAGTGTTCAGCTTATTCGTGCGAAGCGACAATGGGAGCGGCGGTGGATAAGGTCGCCCAGGATGGGGCGGCGGAGGTTAAGTCGCCCAGGATGGGGCGGAGGATGGGATCGCTTGCGGGATGGGGTGGGGATGGGGTCGACCAAGGGATGGGGCGGCGGCGGCATGTGGGGAGGAGGTTGGGGCTAAGGCTCCAGCTGAAAAAGCTCTGCATCCACCTCAGGAAATTCTCAGCGACGAGCTCTTTCGGGAGTTAGATTGATAACAACAACATGTTCATTTTGCACTGTTATACTTCAGTTGATACTCTGCTATAAATGTTTACTCTCAGAAGCTCATACATCACGCCAAATAAAGCCGAATGTGAACAAAAAATTCAGGACTCCATTTCAAATCGGAAGTCGTGTACGGGTGATTAATTTATTAATCACTGCGGAAAATGGAAAATCAGCGTATTATTCAGGCATGCTATCAGGCATCGAAAACCAGTTTGGAGTGAGAATATGCCCAGAATACCTGTACTCAAACATTTTTTGCGACAATTTCAGAAACTTCCACACCCGATAAATGGACCCAAGGTTCATTCATTCATAGAGATCAAGAGACACTCTGATATCAAATGTTTGAATCCATACTAATCGTCTAGGAAAGTCAATATCATAAAAATGCATCCATTTATGACGACTTAACTCTCGTTTTGCTTTTCTGTCTTGAATTTCCAGCGAAAGTCCATTAAAGGTTGCCCACGTTCCTTCAGACAGCTTTTAATGGCCCTGGATCTAGTATTCGTTCAACAATATAGCTGGAATGAAACGCAGTGTACTTGATGATTTTCTCTGTTCCTGAAGTTTCCACTCAAAGACAATGGGCTGTACCAAGGGTTACCAAAATTACAGAAGAAACGGCGAGAAACACTAAAACTTTGCCCTTCATGTCACTGGGATTGTTGTTTCTGGTCTGGACCGGGTTGTCCGGTTGTATGAACATGTTCTCAATTAGTTTGTCACGATGAAAAATGGGTGTTAATTGCAAATGGAAGAATATTTTTGGCTTCAGACAATTGTGGTCGGGGTCCGAAGCAAAGAACCAGGAGCAGCAGAAAGTGGAGACCTTCGGGGGAGGCAGGGTCCACAAAGAAGATTTTATTTATCAAACAGTTTCCAGTAAGGAGTAAAAAGGCGCGGTCGAGTAAAGCCAGTTCGTGTACTTTGTGGTGCGTTTTTCTCAATTTCTTCGACACTTCTTCCCTCTACCGGGGATTAAAACAATCGATTTTATCGATTCTCGAAATTAGAGATTATCGTGTTTCATATTCCTTTACAGGTTGTAGGAGTGTACGAGATAGTGATTGTGTAGCATAGGGAAGTGTAGATATTCCATGTGAAGTTTATCCCTACCCCACGACTTTCCCACTGATGGATCACTACCTGCTTAGGTATGTACTCTCGGATTCGTGATGCAGCTGATGTCAGACCAACGACGAAGGATTTTGAAGCTAGTTTTATTCAGCCATCCGGATAAGATCCATAATTTCAAGGTGTCCCATTGTGTTGAACCCTAATATTTCTGTCAGGTTCATCCCTATGAGACCCTTGAAGACAGTTTCACCGATGATCTTCGTTTTCAAAATTTCCCTCAAATCGGCGCCTCAGCTGCATATGTGACTAATATAACGATGTGACGGCGAAAAACGCACTTTTCAGTAATAAAATTTTTAGCCTGGACTGGTTTTTCCGGAAGGATGAACGAGTTCTCTGATGATGATTACGACCAGTAGTTGATGGAGGTCAAGCGAAAAGGAGAAGTACATCCTTTGAAACCCAGTATTGAATTAGGGTTCAATGTGAAGAATGGAGCAACAGGCAACGTTGTTTTTTTCCCGAGGATGGACCCCAAAAAGATTTCATCGTTCCAACAAACAGTTCCACTGCAAGTACTGGGCGGTGTGAGAATATAGCATTTCGTGAGCTTTTTTGTCCCGTTTCCCATTTTCTTCGCCATTTCAGTCCTTTACGGGAATAAACTAATGGTTCAAGCGAGTAAAGTTATAGTTAACGTTTATCGCTAACACTGCCTTGGATGGACGGGAGCATCTGAAACGCAAATTAAACGTGCACTCTTGGTATTGACTAACTCAGACAGCAAGCCATCGCTCGAAGCGGGACCGGCTTCTACCAATTGTAGCGTCTTTACGCCCGAGCAGCGGCGGCCAAGGTCGAGAGTGCCAAAGCAGCCCCCCCTCTGTTGAGTCAGCGGCGGGCGACCGTCCGGTTGCTTATAATTGAAATATCAAATCCGAGGAAAGAACAATATCTGAGTTGGATGATCTTGGCCAATCAGTGCATCATGGGGAACAGTTTTGATCATTGATCGTCGTTTGTTTCGTTGAAGTCGAATTTTCTCGTCGTTTGATTTGATCAATAATGGGTGAGAGGAAAGGCGGGGTTGCGTTTCACACAGAAGTTGAGGGTCATGTAATGCTATTTAGACTTTTTGTCGTTTTCTCTGTTGCTGTTGCCATAGGCTTTGGAGCCATTCAATTCCGGTGGAAACTCCGAGACAGTTTTTATCGTGGCACTGCCTCTAAGGCAGCGTCTGCACCATACTTGACCGAATCGAATGATTCGGAATCATTCGATTGAAAAAGTCGACTTCGAATTATTCGAGAAAGTCAGATATATTCGAAAAAGGCAAATTCGAATCATTCGAAGAAAGTCGAATGTTCGAAAAGTTCAAAATCTCAGGTGTTCGAGAAGTCAGAATATTCGAAAACGTCAAAATTCCAGAATTGTTCGAAAGGTCGAATATTCGAAAGTTCAAAATCCCGAATTATTCGAAAAGTCGGAATATTCGTAGAGTGTAAAATCACGAATTATTCGAAAGTCGAGTGTTCGAAAAGGTACGGAAACATTCAGATGAATTCGATAGTCGACTATTTCAGAATAAATTGATTTTCCAAAACATTCCAAGTGACCCACGAGCAGGTTGCGCGCCAAGGATGACACACCTATGATTTGCGCACACTGGCGCCGTCATAGGTGTGTTGGAAATCAAGGTGGAGCGAAACTATCTCAATATTGACTGCTCATGTGGCACGCAGACCTCAGAACGCATAGGTTCGTTGGAGTGGAGACCATTCCGAGAGGTGAAGGTTGTTTAGAATACCAGAGTGGGGCATTGTGAATGTTCCCTATAGACTTTGCAACCTCAAAATTCGACGTTTCCTTAATCCTCTTTTTCTTGCATTCAATATATTTTTATTTTTATTCATTAATTTTAAACATTTTTACGTTAGATGAACTCCTTTAGAAACGCTCCTATTCTTAATCAAATGATCTGCACTAGTTCATAGGAAAGAAATTTCCTTCAAGCTGTTTTGGAGTCAAAATTTTACCGAAAGTCTTTCCAATAATTTTGAAAAACTACAAAATTTTCTATCACAACATTTTGCCCTACAAGATGGATCTCTGGACGGAGCTGTTCCCAAGTCTTCATGAATTTTTGTCGAATACCGTTTTCAATGTGAAGAATTACGTTTCAATTCTCTCAGCCAATTTCAATTTATGAAATAACGTTTTCTCTTAAAGGCAATCATTTTTTCATCCATGCTTTTACCCTAGAAGATAGTACTTTGAAGAAGACTGTTTCCAAAATCCCCATAACCGTCTGCATTGAACATGTTTTCACTTTCTAAAAATACGCATTCCGCTCTTCGAGCCAATTTCAGTTTGTAAAGAACATTTTTCGCATACAAATTATCGGCTTTTCGTCCATAACATGCTTTGAGATAGGCCTCTGGTGAAGGTTGTTTTCAGAATCCCTATGGAATTCTACGTCGACTGATGTTTTGATTGCAGAAAAATATTCTCTCGATCCATGGCCTGATTCATTTTTACGAAACATTGGTTTTTCGCCTATAACTCTTTAACCGTTGAACTCAGGGGTGAAGATGGTTTTGAAATCTACATTGAAACTCTGCGTGGAATGGTATGTCAGTTCTTTACTTTGCTTGCGCCTTAAGCCAGCCAGATCGATGAAGCCGAGCTCCATAGTGCTTCATAGGGTGCTCTAGGCTCTATGCTTCATCAGAGGCGCAGAATTCTGCTGGATCCAGCAACGGGGACTCTGGCTCCATCGAACTGGCTGGCTTATGGAGCAAGCAGAGTTAGGGAGCTCCCATATATCGATCAACGCAGAATTTCACATAGATTTCAAAAAGCATTAATACCAGGACTCTGTCTTGAACGCTTAAAGAGTTGCGAGGCGAAAATCCGATTGTTTCTGTAAAAATAAACCAAGAGCTGAAGGATTGAGAGAATATTTTTCCAAACTGTAAACATCGTAAACATAGGGAGTTTATAAGTTTCCAAGGAGTCTTCTTGCAAAAGATCTATCTCCTAAGCACAAAAAGTTACAGATCGAAACCGGCAATGACACCCATCAAGTCTCGAAAATGACTTTTATGAGAGTTGGGTCACTTTCATTCTTTTCCGAGGCGTTTTTACGGTTTGTCAACGGTTTTCCCAATGGTGAAGGTTCTCCCCTACGCCTGCCTTGTAGTGAAGTTTGGTGGAAATGCATGGCTCCACCCGGCAAGCTATCTCGGAAGCAACGTGCTCACCATGGGCGGATCGTTCCGAGCTCATTTGGCGGGCGGATCGACATCCCCGCCATCCGCCCGCCAGTAGCGTTCTGCCATCCGCCCGCCATTGTAGCCAGCGATCTGCCAGCGGTAGCCTGTAGCGATCCACCAGCCAGTAGCCAGCGATCACACGCCCCCGCCCGGTAGCCAGCGATTCGCCCGCCGGTAACCAACGATCCGCCCGGGAGAATTTGCATCGTGATCCACCCGCCGGTTATCAACTGTATCTACCCGCCAGGTGTCAGCGATGTGCCCGTAATTTGAACCCCTTCTCCTTTTGATCACTCGGTTGGTGGACCAATTCATTAAAGGCACAGTTAACCTCCGGAAATCGATTTTCTGTTCCTTCTTATCTTGAAAATGGTCTCACGCTGATTCCCAGCGATATCTCTCCTGATCATTGTTCAATTGCCCTGAGAACCGAGTTGTGGCCCTCGAAAATTGAGCTGCAGAAGCATGGTGGACGAGTTGTCCGAGGCTTGTAACTCCTACCGTCTGTTTGCAACCTATAGATACGAGCCGACCTGAATAAAGAGGGAGGCTGAGAATATCTAGGGGAAGAACGGGGCTATTGATCAAATCATCAGCTCATCGTCACCACTGATTGATTCGCTCAGAAATATCGTAAAAGGGGCGTACCAAAGTGAAACTTTCCCTGGTGTGTTCGCAAAAATCCCAGATTGGCTTCCTTCTATATATCGCTTTCACTTATTCTTTGAGATCAAAGAGCTCTCACTTGGCAGGTGTTATACGGCAGGGTGGTCTACTTCCATAATTATGTGGAAATCTAAGATTTGGCCCCTGAGGCTTGGACTGTGCCCTAAAGCGCCTATGACTCAGTGTTAAAATCAACCCCAAAGAGTTGACTACCTAAACATGTTGCTTGAAAACCAGGAGCCAAAAAAATCCAGTCAAAATTTTTTACTGCCCAAGAAGCTTCAAACCCTGAATGCGTTTGCTACTGAGCCCTAACCTGGCGTATTGTCCTGACAACAGATCGCTTTGATATTTTGCTCCTTATTGTTCCTTGGAGGCTTTAAAGCCAGTGTGCCTATGTTGCCTCCAACTTACATTACTCAAGTTTGCGCCAAGTCTAATAGAGGCACGCAATGTCTGTAAGAGCAACCAGGGCAAACCGTACTTCTGCACACACCTCAGCACTGCTCATGGCTACTCCTTATACCCACATAATAATAAATCAATTCCTTACTCCCGTCCGTGCCTCATAGTCTACCCTTTAATGTTTCAAACTTCATTTTTTCTTGCCACTTTAGCACGTGTTGGTTCCTGCCTCTTCAGTTCTGAACACCAAATGGCAGTGAATTAAGCTCTTCTAAAAATTGAATGCAATGCCCTTCAAAAAATTCTAGAATGCAATGCCAGAAGTCTCTCAAAAGAATTACGTCCAGCCCTTACATTGTCCGAGCACAGGAGTGAAATAGTTCGCTCCACATTTGCAGATAAGGTCTGTTGCACGGCAATCGTCATTTGCGAATAACCGGTTCCTGTTTCAACTATTTCACTACATTTCCCGAAAATCAAATCATTCTGGGCCAAATCGTTCTCAGGAATACGCTTTTCAACAGAACCTTTTTCATTGTTGAGTGTTTTCTCTTTACCTTCCCTTTTGACTGAAATATTTCCGTCGCTAATTTTTCGAAAAAAATAGCCAATGCTAAATCTTTACGATTTGCCAGGAAACGAAATCTTTCCAGAATTTCATTTATTTTTCCTGAAGGTTCAAACGCCTTTCTTTTATATTGATTTATGCCTGATGGTGTTACAAATTCAAAGTAAAACCACTGATGCCGGAGTAGATACGATGACTTCTGATCATTTTCCACTGGGCCAAATGTCCTGCACACTTCCTATGACATCACCACACTCCCACTGATGTCCTGCAAAACTTTCTGTGACATCCTGCACACTCCCACTGATGTCATTGCACACTTTCTACGGCATGCAGACGCACTCTCATTTGGGTCCCACACACACACACTTTCCTAAGGCGTCCAGCGCACTGCTATTTGGGTCCCATACATTTTCTACGGCGTCCCTTGCACCCTCATTTGGGTCACTAAACTTTCCTGGCAACGTTCTTTCCCATTTGGATCCCGCATACTTTCTACGGCGTCCAGCGCCTCCCGCAGGACCCGCACACTTTCTAAGGCGTCTGGCGCGCACTCTGGGGTCACGCACACTATCTACCCGGCGTTCGGTGGCGCACTTGTAGATCACACCGTGTAGCGTTCAAAAAGCCACTTCCGAGATCTGCTGTAATTGATTGGAAAGCGTTGCCCGTCTCAGGGAGCGTTCAATCCTGAGCAAAAGCCACTATCAGGTAACGGTATTTGTATTGTAGTTCATTTTTACGAATGGAGTAAACGTCGGATGGTTTATAATAACATGTTTACATGTTTTTGTCTTTTTCTGACCTCGATTTTTGAGGTGTTCCACAAAATTGAGCTACGACTTCAAAATTTGACAGGAGCTAGGTGCAATCATAACCAACTTTCTGGCCGAAAATGAAAGCTGTAGCTCAACGATAAGTGTTTCCCAACAAGATCGTGTACGCCAACTGAATAAAAAAAGAAGATGAACCTTTTTTCGTTAACCAAATTCACGTGGTTTTGACAATTTTCCCGAATCTCAGGTAACCATTCCGGAAACTTCTTCCATTCATTTGAACAGTCCATTCAGGCTTTCTGAGTATATTGAGTGCAAAGAACAGTCTTCCTACGTTCCTAACAATTGGACCCATGATACCTGAGATCAGGGGTTGCGCGATGGCGAATCAAGCCAAATCTGGTGGCCTTCGCGCTCACCACAATTATAAGATCGCCAACAGTTAAGCAACATCAATTTTCCTTTCTTTCCTCTTTTTCTTTCTCCACATTATCTTTTTGTTCTCCTTCTTTCGGGCTTTCTTCAACATCTCCTTTTCCGTTACTCATCCTTTCATTCAACCTTCATCTTCTTTCCCCTTTCCTCTCTTTTGTTTCAGTCGACATATAGAAGTACGAAACAACTATGACACTACAGTAGAGATGGCGGATGGGGGTTTATGGCGTGGCAGTGGATCAATAAATGAACTCCGATCGCACTCATCATTGATTGACCAGTATCACCGTGTACGGGTGAGCGGGCGGATCGCTGCGGCTATCACGGCTGGCGGGCGGATCGCCCCGGCAAGTTGCGGGCGGATCGCTGCATCTCATAGCAGCTCAGCGGGCGGATCGCTGGCAGGTTGCGGGTGGATCGCCGCTTTGGGCTGCCGGCGATCCGCCGCCCTTCCGATTTCCCAGACGCCGCTATCCGCCCGCCAAAACGCAGCGATCGCCCGGAAGGGCTTTGATATGCGATTCGCCCCGCCGAGGCCACGATGAGCAACGATCGCCCACCAACCTGCGGCGTACCGCCCGGAGAGGCCTTGATTGCCAGCGGTCAATCCGCA
This sequence comes from Aplectana chamaeleonis, assembly GCA_029168955.1. Lineage (NCBI taxonomy): Eukaryota > Metazoa > Nematoda > Chromadorea > Rhabditida > Cosmocercidae > Aplectana > Aplectana chamaeleonis. The sequence continues at coordinate 12,739 of JAPDOI010001315.1, forward strand.
CCTGTTGTCTGAATATGCTCCGGAAGGTCACTCACCATAAGAGCGGCGTTCAGGCTCATTCCCGCGGCCGCCACGCGAAGCTATGAACGTCGCCCAAGGCCCTGTCCGTACTTGCGTCGCGGCTACGGTGTCGCGTTGTAGGAACCTGTTCAGCCCGCCGCAGCCAGCGCAGTACTCAGTCACGCCTAGCATTGACAGTCATCGCGAGCGGCGAATCCCGTGCGAGCTGCGCTATGCGCGGCGGTGTCTCACCTATGTCCGCGGCCAGTTTACACCTTTCCACAATGTGCGCGCTGTTTGGCTCAGCTGAGGTGTAGCATGCATGAACGCTTGCCAGGGAGGTCAGGGGCCGCTCCGCGCGTTCTACGTGCGAAGCGTCAAACCAGAGATTGCCCGAAGAACATACGGCGTCCCCATTTGTTCAGCCTCACGGCTTACGATGAACTCCTCGCCCACCTGTTTTGTTCAAATTTGAATCCTGCTTACCTCCTACCTTTTTTTAATTTGTTCCTGATACATAGTTAATAAATCTTTTAATGATTTTCCAGTTCGGTTCTAGGAGTTTGCAGAAATCCATTGTTTTAGATAAGGATTGATTCGAAAAACAGCTCTGTTAGGCAGCAGGTTCGCTGGCGCGTGGTGAGCTCGCGTCCCGACGTCAAGGGGACGGCAAGTTTTTAGGTCACCTCTGGCTCGACGCTTCGCACGCATGTTGCTGGGCGGCTCGCTGCTGCCCTCATAAGCGTTCATGCATGCCGCCAGAACGGTGTGTCGAGCCCGTCGTGCACTGCACTGCGGCACCGTGACGCAAGCGACAGACATCCGCCCAAGAATGGCCAATACCCTCGATGCCCTGGCAGCTCGCAGGAGGAAGGCTTGGCCTGCGTTGCGGCTCGTTGCTGATGGCCATTACCGCATCGATTACCAGGTGCCCGGGCTGGGGCCGGAACACCACACAGCCACACGTACACCTCTTATCAAAACGAGCCGCAACGCATGAGCCAAGCTAGCTTCAGAAATGAACATACCCTCGATGCCCAGCGAGAGCTCACTTGGAGGCCAGCACGAGCCCTGCAAGCTTCTCGGGCATCGAGGGCCTGTTAATTTCAATTTTTTTGAATGTATTTGACCATCGGCCATTCGAAGGTTTTTATTTTCCCGAAGTACTTCATGGGTTTCTTCGTGATTTCGATCATTTACAAATTCTCTTTTATCCTTGATTTTTTCATGCAGTACACTAATCCTTGTCCAGAAAGTGACATTCGCATTGATATTGATAAAAAGAAGCGCTCCATTTGAGGCAAAATCTTGAAAATAGAAAAAATGACAATAAATTTCACAAATACTGGCGCTATTCCACTTTTTGAAATTCAGATGTGTGACCTATTCGCTCGGGACTGCTGCCAGGATTAAATTGGGTGGTCAACCCAAATATGAAGGGTGTTGGGCGATTTTCAAAAAGAGTGTGCAAGGTCACACCGAAACGTCTATATCTTCATCGGTAGCTAAATGTGCTGGATTTATGTAGGCGCAACCTTGCCTAGAATGGGTCTTTTTGAGTGCTGATCAAGATGTAATTCACCATCGGCACCAAGATTTTTTCGTGGATCATGAATTTTTTCGTGTATCAAAGTCACTCAGCCAGAATGGGTGATCAGTGTCCTTGAAAGCCTGCATAGATAGAATTTCAGTCCACTCTACAACTGAACAAAATCATTTCACACACAGCTTAACCAATTAAAAAGGGGTGGGAAGTAATTAGTAGAGTGTTCCAGTTCTGTTTTGACTTGCAAAATAAATTTGCGAACTCGTATTTTATTAAAAACATATTTAATTCTTTCATACTTCTGATCATCTTCTGTAACCTTTACCATTCACTTCATCGCCTCCACTCTTCTCTACTGCCTTATACCCCTTCCCTCCACCTTTGCAGCTCCAATTTCAACGTAAATATCCACACCCCGCGCCGTACCCTGGGCAGGACGAAACAAAAGTCCAGCTCCATGTTAAGCACCCACAAATGAACCTATTTTAATTACGGAACATTATGCCCTATTATTGAGAGGAGATGAAGGTGCACTCTACCAAGAATATAATACGTGCATTCGGTAGTGGGCGCAATATTGCGTCAACTCTATTTGCAGGCGATCACGTCGCTGAGGACTCTCTGTCGCTGCGACGCCGTCGCACACGCGACGAAGTATGCACAATATCTGAGAACCCTCTGTTGCGGTAACCCCGTTGCACCCGCGGCGACCCCTTCGCACTTGCGGCGACCCGGTCGCACCCGCGACGAAGTTTTGCACTGGGCCTGGCTTTTGGCACGCGCGGGAGGAAACGGTGAACTATGGAAACAACTCACCGCGTGGCACGCGCGAGAAACAACTTATCCTCTGGTTCCAGGCCAGATTTACTCTCGTTCCTCGCGCGCTTGTGCGCGGAGCGAGAGGTAGAGCTGGCGAAAAATCGTGGGGGAGAAGGAGACGCCGCAAACGCACGCAGACGCACGCGACGAACGGAACCAAATCACACTCGAAAACAGAGGATATAAAATCTCCGACATACAGCGCGGAGTTAAAGAGATGGACCTTAACTCTGACATGCTGAGAAATTTCTAGTTTACGCGCACCACTTGCGTATACGGTACCATAAGATAGTCTCACGCAATTCTCTCAAAGGCAGTGTTCACGATAAATTTCGTTCTTGAGGTTTTAGTGCGGAACACACCAGGTTGGCAGATGCTGGAGGGGATATGGTCGAAGAAAAACGCAGCGAAAGCAGGCCACTCGTCGATAAAAAACGGCTTCGAAATTTATCCAAAATTGCGCCTACCTACCCTGATCCGTTATAATCATTTATTTTAGCTTATTCTGAACATTTTCCTAGGCTGATTTTCAATATTAGTTACCTCGCGACCAAAGAAGCCCATTGCGGGTCGAACTCGGAGGTGCGATATTCATCGTGAACTCTGCCTGCAATGTTGGAGTGGACCTAAACTGACAAGGAAGTATTGATTGAAATGGCGAAAACGTTATGGCTGTTCGGGTGGTACCGCTATGGCAGCGCTGAATGGACGGCACGCGCGTCTCGCGCAGTGAGAACTTTCTTAGTCCACCGCGCTGGCGCGTCACGCACGTGCCGCGCTTGCGGCGAGGACTGTGAAAGATGCCCCTAGGGGTCGTTTGTACTCCGCCGCCGAGCGACACGGCACAGTGATTACCATTTCTGTAAGGCGTCGTTTATACTTCCGCCGCTGAGCGGTGCGGCGAAGTGCAATTCTGTAGTATCGATCGTGCCGCGCCGCGTGATCGATGTGTAGGATTGCACTCCGCCGCGCCCGGCATTGAAATGTAAACGACGCCTAAGAACGCTTTGGCAGGTTTCAGCCAGTCTATTTGTGAAACAGGTGCCCGAGTTATTGTTTTGTACTTGCTTCCTATCGGAATTAAATGTGAGAAGCAGTTGTTTGCATTATTTGCCGCACAAACCTAATAATTCGTATATTTTTGATAAAGCCAACCGTCCCGTGAATAGTTTGTTTGCTTCCTATTATTCGAAACTAGGATTCAATCCCAAAAGATAGGAAGAATATGCTAGTTGAAGTAATACACCTTTTCTTCTGAAAAGTAATTAGAATGACAAAATATTTTTGACCTACTCGAAAAGTCAGATATAGAAAAAATTCGAAAATTCATTGGACAGTCGATTGAAAAAGTTGACTTTTTATTCGAAAAGTCGAATGTTCGAAAAGTTCAAAATCCCGAATTATTCGAAAAGTCGAATATTCGAAAACTTCAAAATCCTGAATTATTCGAAAAAGTCGAATATTCGAAAACTCCAAATTCCCGAATTATTCGAAAGTCAGATATTCGGAAAAAAATCTGAAAATGTAAAAAGTATTCCAGCAGCGTCCATACGTTGCGAGAGCGGAGCGATCATGGCGCAAAATCGATGGCATCATTTGCCAGCCGCGACGAGCGCCGACGCATGCTATCGAGCGCTTCCACACTCCGCTCACTCGCCGGAGGCCCGTCCATAGCAGACATCCCTAGCGGAATTATTCCGAAAAGTCGAATATTCGAAAAAGTCTGAAAATGTCAAGAGCAGTGATGACCGATAATAAAGTGACGCTGGGGTTAGCTTTATCCTGCTTCTTGTTGTTATTGATCTGATTCCCCAGCGACCACTGCGGCCGGCCAGTCGTCCGAAGGCCTTGTCGCTTTGACGCTGGTCGTGCCTGCTATGAACAGAGCCTTTACGCCGGCTGCCGCTCGCCCACGTCCGCTCCGGGAAGGAATCAGCTGGGCTCAGAAGCTTATTACTCTAACACCTGGCATTGAGCTTCGAACCCTGAGTGAAAACTAATGCCCTCGCGTCTCATAGGTTGAACACGGCTGTAGCCCAGAGCCGTGATACGCATGAAGAGCCAAGGATTCGACTTGATTGATTGACCTGCAAGTCAGCCGTCGTCGATCGGACCAACACGAGACAGGAGATGTTTGCTCGTCTCTGCTGTACTGAGGCACCTATCAGCGCTAGGGAGGCGTTGGAGTTTCCCTTCACATATGGACGGCGCCCCTAAGGCCCGGTCGGATTGGCCGATCGGATGTAGTCAAGCCGATCGATATGTATTGAAATAATTGAAAATGGGGTAAAATTGAGCCATGAGGCCGACAGAAGCCCGTTGGCTGGCAGAAATTGGCGCCGCCATAGTCGATAAGCATGAAATACATTGCACCCTGAGGGTAGAAAAACCGGTTTTGGACGACGCCGTCGAAATCTATAATGCGGTGCTGGACAAATTATACACGCAATAACGATTGCTTCGTACACGACCGCTCACCAGGCGTTCTTTCCACCTCACTCCGGGAGCAATCACGTAATTGCTAGATATCGACCGCATCGGCCAAATTGTTGTTTTTACCTTCAGCGTGCAGTGCACTCATGCTTAACGACATGGAACGCCCAACGGCGGAAGCTCGAGCAGGCCACGGTGGGTCACAGCTGCTTTTTCCGCCAACAATGACCAGGGGCTTAGGAACACCCCAGCAATCGCATAAGACAGGCGCTTGCGGAAGAAACCATTTCAATGTGGTCACGTTTGAAAACTGCAGTCCACGCCTGGGAGCGATGCTAGCGAAATCTACGGAACGATGCGCACTATGGATTCGAGGCGCGCCGACTCCCAATGCGTTCAAACGGGGGTACAGCACGCACACAGTACGAATGCAGCACGCTAGATTAAAAATGTTCACATTGCGCTTGCTCTACTATTATTATTGATGACAATTCGCCACCTGAATTTCGTAAACCGTTTATAGAGTCTGTCCAGATGAGACTGCCCGGGATGCGCAGTCGGCGTGCTTATGGTGCGGCAGTCGCGAGAAGATTCTTCCGACGAGCCGTCCTACGGCTGTAAACGGCTCGACTGTGATAAAGTTATTCATTAATCGTCTGGCATTATGCCAACCGATTTTGAAGTCTGAAAAAATGCCTCCTCATGACAAGCCTTTCTCGATACGCGCGCCAACCGTGTGAGCGGACGGTGCCTCATGCTTAACGTACCGCCTTGCGACTGTTAGCTGGCGGTGGTGCAGGGTTACCCATTAACCAGTAATCACATTCAAGAAGTCGGGTTGTCGGCGCAGTAGACATCGGAATCAGGGGGTGTGCGGCGATTTACTGGTGCGCGGTGCCGGGTTTGCCGGCCATTTTTGGGGTTTGCCGTTGCCGTTTGCCGAAATTTTCCTTTAAAGCAGCAGCGTTACTCGGCGAAAATTCGTTTAAACAACAAGGTTTGCCCTTACCGCAGTCTCTGTGTTGGTCAGCGACTCAGAGCTGCTACAATTAATTATTTTGACTGGGTTCCAGCTTCTGGCTCCGGCTCATTCAATGTATAATTGTACCCTTTCAATCGGTAACCCATGAAAACATCTCGATTGGGTAATCAGGGGTTTTAGTTCTAAATTGTTTACGGGAGCCTCCAGGTGTCTTTTTTAATCATACAATTCTATAACCCTTTTAAGGAATGCCAAAATTACGAAAAAACACTTTTTCAGAGAGCACACCGATTACTGCAATTTCTAAGATTACAAAACCACGTCATATCAAAGCGCTATGTAAGCGCAAAAAGCAGCCTTATTTAGACGTATGAACCAGTGGAGAACTCCCACTTATCGTTGGTTGGTTGACTGTTGGTAATAATTGGGACAGGAAAATTATCAGTTCTGCAAACACTTTGTCCGGCTTTTTCAAAAGTAAATGAACAATATTCAAGGCGGTCATATAAGGCAGTGATCAATAATATCTTTCATAATAATATGATTTCGAGATCATTAGCGCTGAAATGAAAGATTGACTTAATGACAGAGCTGAGTTGGCTAGGAAATGGTGTACGAAGATGAAAAAAGGCGAAAAATCTTCGAAGGCAACGATTACAACCACATTCAACTTTTCACCAGAAATTCAAGGGTTAGAGGCCCATTGCGACAACAGTGTGGGGGGACCGGCTCAAAACGAGCAACCAGTAGCAATATAGGGCCCGAAACTTGAACGTGGTGTGCTCGCTCCACCCTTTTCCTCGGTAACCACAGGAGAGGTGAGTGGAGGCTTGGGTAACACCTTGTCACATTTGGATTTTCAGGACAAAGATCCTTTTAGCTTAGGCTTTCTGGTAACTTCCGACATAGGATGTTGCTAACTGTAAAGGCTATTGGAACCTCGTGCTCATAGTAGCTTTGGTAGATATTGCCATGGAATACGACATGACTAACAAGGAAGAGTTGCCAAGAGCAGATATCCAGGAAAGACTGGAAAGTTGCCATACATCAGATAGAGTTTCCGGGATGCACTTTTAATATTTCTATGGGGAGGACAGTGTTTCCAATATCCTAGCGCCAATATCTGCTACACGGCGCTCCCAGAATTTGTACAAGTGCCAGCTCAGCGGACTTCCGTCGCGCGTAGAGCTGATTTACCAATTCAAACACCCCTCTGTATTGCGCTGTGCATTCGATCAACATGTCCCTAAGAACTCTTGATTTCTGATCTAAACAGAATCAATGCCCAAAATTTTAGAGGCTGTTTTTATCTGTGAGCACATTTAAACGTATTTCAATCGCTGAGAACTAGTCTCACTCCAGGCCGTTCCTGTAACCTCCTACAAGAGTACACCATTCAGGGACTGCCTGAGGCGTTTGAAGATTCTGAGCTTGGGATACTGGAACGCTGTCCTATTATATTAAAATTGCATCCCAGCTCCGTCAGTTGATACCCTCCCTTGTAGCCTACTATTGGTGTACTAATAACAGTGCAAGGTGAGAATTCAGTTGTAGCCGTTTTTGCCGTTGGCCGTTTGTCGGTAAATCGCGCGCTGCAGATCGCTGTTGCGGTGTGCCGAAATTTTTAAATTCCCTAGCCGCACACCCTGACCGGAATAGATGTTATCCAAATCGTCTTCTGAGGTATTCCAACATCGGGCTTTTCCATTCGAGCGGTCCCGAATACTATTCAGGTCATACTCAAACATGCAGTAAGCAGATCAGTCGCGCATCAATAGAGATTCCTCGAGTTTTCAGCAATGGGAGAAGAGAACAGAAGTTGTCGCACCCGCATGTGAGAGCGCAAAGAGGTTCAACAGTTGGTGACCATGAAGGGCACGTCTTGTGTTGTGTTTTTGTGTCTAAAGTGAGATTCCCATTTTTAAGACAAAGCCACTGTTCCAAGCAAGATCATTAGCAAGGGGCAAGGCTGTTGAAAAGAAAAAAACTACTCGAGTAAAAGTCTCCGAAGCATTTCTGAGAAAATCGAAAGCATGTTGCATGTAGTATGAATTGTAAGATACTTGAGACATTCAAGTATCTTACCATTATATGACATGTAACTTACACTTATATTACATGTTTCCTACAATTACAGATATTTCATGTTGTTAAGAGCTGAAATTTGAAGTTCGATGCTTCAATGTTGAGTATTATAGATGTGTGACATGCGAAACTCCTTGTACGAGTGAGGGACCGATAGATTGCATGTAACATATACGGATCGAGATAACTTGCAAGTAATACACATTGACCGGTATATGCTACAAGTAATAATATGTAACATATTTTCATTTTTCTGAGTGTTGTGGCTAGATTTGAACCGACCTGAGTCCAACGAGCACTCTTTCACTACATATTAGCACCGTATATTTTTCTAGCTAGATGCGCTCAAATTCTATGGAATTGGGTCATCAATCCTTGCTAATGTATGCAAGGAAAACACTGAAATGTGTCATTGAAATGAAAAATGTGTATGTGTGCACATCCTTATCACTAAGAGTGCATACATATACCCACCTACAAGATGAAAAATGAGTTTGTTGACGGGATTACAATCGAAATAAACTTTTCAAGGTCATCGCTGATTTGCATTCTCTCAAACAGTTGCAGCACATAAAACTGAATAAATGAGAGTTCAATCAAGTCAATAAGAACATCTCAGTCACACTGCAGAAGTCGAATGCATAGAAAACGCTACCAAAGGACAACCTATCATAATTACTTTGAATTCTACAACTGTTCAATCTGACTGAACGTGACTATAGATAAGACAGCATATACTTTTGTACTCATACATATTTATGTTGACTTTTATGTGGAACATTATTTTATGGCGTCATCAGAGGAGACACTGCTCTAGAACTGCAACGAAGTTCTCTGCAGGCATTACCACTTGCACCATAGCCGTAGCTTCGTTTATAGTCATATGCTGGCCTAGCATTTGTTGATACCGTCCTGCCGTGGTGACTGTTGCTGGCGTATACAACCGATATCCCGCACCAAATCTATAACGCTAGAAGAGCCTCTTCCAAGAAGTCGTTGGTGCAGCTTCTAAAATGACTCGAAACTCTCGTCAGTATGGCGGGCAGCGGCGTGAAATCGGTGCCGCATTCAAGCGTCGTGGATTTTGGAAAATCATTGTTAAGAAAATCGTGGATGAATTTAATACGTGATATTCATTAGTAGGGCTGCTCACTGGAGGCCTTCAGCGAAGAGATTCGCTGCCACCGATGATGAGCCTAGATAAGGTGCGTCCGAATGAGAACGGCGTCCCATGCGACCGGCGTGCTCGGCAGGCGGCCCGTCGCGTTCATCTCTCTCCGGTTGAGCATGCGAAAAGTCCCCACCTTCATCCCGACTACAAACGGGGCCGGCACCGGCTAGCAGGGAAAGCACTGCGCCGATCACAATCAGCTCTGCAGACGATGGGGAAGAGGGGACGGCTCTCAGTTGAAATCTGAACACTCGTAGGAGGGCGGCACATGCGGCGGCCACCTGCCAGCAGCACGCCGGCCGCGTGGGCCGCGCATTCTCGTTCGGGCACACTTTATGTACATTGGAAGAGCACTGGATGCCCGGATATAATTTTTTTGATTTAATGCATATCTTGGAAGAAGAATCAACCACTGATCACGATGGTGAAATACCGCTGCTAACATATTTGGAAACAAAGAAGGCGAAGTGTGCTAAGTTGTTAACAAGAGAGTATCCTCAGCAATTTTGAAAGAACCATTTTCTTCAGCGCAAACCTATCGGTTCCAGTCAAATCAAGCGATCTTCTGAAAAATTCACACGGAAAAATCGTCTTCCAGAGCAAAACTATTTCGACATGGTGTAACGTTCAAATATTTCCTATTCGCGTGCGGTGATTAGCAGAAAGAAACCACCGCGCGCGAAATTTACAAATGATGAAACAAATTCACCCAGTAAAGCGGCGCCCTCGTGGAGTTTTCCGCACTTTTTTAATATGACTGGAACCGAAAGGTCGCGTTGAAATAGACGGATTTTTCTACTTTACAAGTGGCGTTCCCTAAAGCAACTTATAGACAAAAGACACTTTTGTAGCCAACTTAGCCTTTTTACCAACGCCTTTGTTTCCCTATGTTTAGCAGCGCTATTGTATCTCTGGGATCATTCAAAATCCCTGACAACGAGTCATCTCTCTGAGATGTGTGCCTAAACCACTGAGAGTCAATGATTTGGTGCACGAGCTGTCTTAGGCCATAAGGGATTTGACGATGTTCTGATAGAAATGACAGAATAAGAGAAGTTAATGTATTGTTGGTGACAGGTCTTCCAGGATTCATTGGAATTTGAAAACAGTTAATGATCTGCTCGAGCGGAAAGGGTTGGGGTTATATGTATGTATGGCGCTCTTCTTTGTATTGTTTCATGTATCACTCTTGGAGAACTATGTGATTGATTGGTTTTTTTTGAGAACAGTGTGAGAGTTGAAAAACTGAGTATTCCAATCATGTTACACCTTTCCTAAGAAGACGTGACAACTTGAAGATTTCTAGAGGAATAGAGATTAGACAAATCTATTGTATGGCCTAAAAAGAACAAGCATTATTTGGTCAATGATGTTATATTATTCTCTGCCTCAAGTTCGCAATCTTCGCTGACTATCATGTGGAACTGTTGTTCGCACCAGTCAACAAATCACGCGGGTGACATTCTAAAAACTTCGGAAAAAATTTTTCGAGATAGGAATTCTCCTTCAGTCTTACAGCGGGCGGCACAAATCCTGCTTTCTGATGAGCACATTAATCAACTTGAAGCGCAGAAAAACACTTTCTTGCTCCTGATCTCGGCCACTAGATCACTTCTGGGTGGGATGCACTTTGGTCATATATAAATTCTTCTTCTGCAGCATTATTTATTCCGCTTTTTAAAGGCAGTGTTCTACGATCAAAAAAACGTTATCGAAAAAACTACAAAAGTCAACTTAGATCAAAAACAGCTGAAAAACTATAAAGTTAGAGCGGTGAAAAACGGGCTAGAGTTAGAGTTTTCAGGGCCCAAAGATGCCAGTTCGTGCACACGTGCACAGCGCCGACCAACAAGATCGCAGTCAAAAATCATCGACATTCAAAGGAATAAATAGATACAAATTTACCTAATAAAAACAGTTGAGCAATGAAAGAAAGCACTCCAGTTAATGTTTTCGACTAGACGTGTACATAAATTCGAAGGTTCGTTGATTGAAATTCAATTTCAAGCCAGCTGATGTTCTTGATATAAGAGAAGGTCATCGATATGGCGCGATGGTGGCTGGAGTGGGCTCAAATCCACCATCGAAAGGCAAGAAAAGTTCAGGCTTCAAATTTGGCTCCAAAACGTAAGTGGTTTTTTCTGCGATTTCCTCGTAGCATAGGTTCTACTACTTCGAGAGACCCAGAAAAGGGTTTAAGAGAGAAAAAGACGACAAGCATATTTGATCGCGACCACTGCCTTCAAGCTGTATTAATAACAAGCCAGTGCGTACACTCCCAGATGTTCAATGGAAGTCGAGTGAAATCTCGAACGATTGTGGCGGGAAAGGATTAGAAGGATTTATCCAATTTTGTCCTTCTGGATGGCAGTGTAAGGAGTCTCAGTTTGGTTTGCAGAGAAGGTGAAAAGCGTATCTGTGAACTAAATGCCTACACATAGCTTCCAAGCTCAGCTACCTACTATGCATTTGGATCCCGACTCATTGTGGATAATTGCAAAAATCGCTCTTTTCTAGTTTTCACCCTGAACGCTGAATGGTATAGATATATCTGGATACGAGGAAAACGCAGTGATCTCAAATTTGAAGTAACTAGGTGATTCTGTCACAAGACGACATTGTAAAATATCCGATTTTTTTCGGATATTCAAACACTTTCAAATAACCTTCATTTTACGAACACTTATATGAAGTCGACGACAAATTTGTCGTCGCATGAATGTTATAACGAGTTTCGATTTGATACCAATCTTTTCTTGAAGCATTAAATTGACGGTGAAGAGAAAAACTACATTTGCAGTTTTCCGAAATGAGTCGGGTCCAATGTATACTACCTACGAACCCGGAACTGTCATGGACACGGATGTGAGGTTTCGTGAAATGATTTCTGATCAATTAATAGAATGCTAAAAAATAAAGGCTCGATCTGTGTTAAACCAGAGAAATGGAGCTGATTAATGGTGCGTTTGTTCCTTTCTACTGCAGCGATAAGCGAAGGTCACTCACGCGTTTTCAGCATTCATCCATCTCACCAAAGAACATGCATCGCTACAAAGGTGGCTGCCCACAGCGGTCGCTAACTACTGACTGTAACAAGTGCGAGGGCACTTAACTACCCTCTGTTCCCACATCAAATTTACTCCTGTTCCTTCAAAAGAACGTTTGTTCAGAGCGAAGGAACAGAACCAGCAGAGAAAGCGTGGAGGAGAAGACGCAACATACGGAAAATAAATTTCACTCCGAAACAGAGGATGGAGTCGGCATGGAATGCATTGATACATTGCGTTCCCCGTTGAAGGTTGACTCAAACTCAGTGCACGTATGTGAAACATATGGCAACAAATTTGAGCCCACTTTCAATAGGGAACGCAAAGTATCAATAGGGTCCATGCCTATTGTACACACTTGGGATAGACCTCAGTGATATTTTGCATTCCCTAATGAAGGTTGGCGTAAACTCGGTGCCATATGCTAAAACATGGTAATTGGGCGTGGTGATTGGACGAGCGGAGGCGGAGCTAAGCGCGTGATTGAAAGGAACACGGGGTTCCCCGCCTTTTCTGCTATTGGAATACACTACGACTATCACCCCTATAAGAAAGGTGCACCGAGTTTGCGCCAACCTTTGATGGGGAACGCAAAGTAACACAAGGAGACATGCCGAGATTACTTTAGGTTTGTGGCTTGCCGCCTCAAGCGAAAACATTCAAATTTCACCGGCTGCTGGCGCGGGCGGTCGCGCGCACTTTCGTCCGCTCATCCGAATTACTTGATAGGAGCGCAGGTAACCGGCTTCACATTCTCATTAATTTTTCAACTCTTTTTATTTCCGTGCTACCTCCGATACTAGTAGAAAAAGAGATTAATGGAAAGTCTAGGAGTAATAAAGAAACCACTGGGGCTGGCGATCGACAGACGAATTTCTCTGAAATTGTTTGAAAACATAGAAAAAAAACGTTTCGTCAAACATATTTCATTAGGAAGGGGCGCCCATGTAAACAGCAATATTATAATAGGGAGCGAGAGGAATGAGGAAAGGAAGAGGTTAGAAGAAAGGTAATAAGGAATAAATGGATGAAAAAATAATGAAAATGAGAAGCCGATCAGCTGCGCTTATCTCTTGGCCTGAGCTGGAAGGCGCACGCGACCGCACGCGACCGCCCGCGTCAGCCGCCGGTGATATTTAATTTTTTTTCTGCTAGAGGTGGCAAGCCACCTAACCGTCTCTGCAGCCTATCATGGAAAAAGTAGGCAGGGTGGATGACTGCGCGGCGAGGTTGAAGCGGATCGTAAGTGAGTTTTCCTAGTCGAGCCGACCACTTCTCTTTTAGTGTTTGGAATTCTTCGTCCAGTATACAGTCCAATCGGTCATAATGTATGAAAAGAAAAGCTAAACAGTAGCGGGCGAGTCTAAGAAAATTCACCTGTAATCTATTTCAATCGCGTGGTGCGGTCGGCTGCTCGGCTTAGTTTTTCCAAGATAGGCTATACCATACCCAGGCGGCTACTCTAGAAACGGTGGAATTCACTTGATTCCCCACACGTGCTGGTGCGGAGCGGAGGTTAGAGGCACTGAGAGAACGTAATGCAGGGCAGACCTTGGAGGCCCCGTGACGTCGCGCGCACCGCTCGCGCCTCGAATGATGTGAATTACGACGTTTTAGGCAGAGGGTATGCACCCTCGATGCCGAGCAGCTCTCAAGGAGGAGCTTGGCCTGCGTTGCAGGCTCGTTTTCGGATGAAGAGGTGAACGAGTGGCCGTGCGATGTTCCGGCTCCAGGCCTGGAAACCTGGTAATCGATGCGGTGCGATGGCCATCAGCATGGATTACCAGGTGTCCGGGCTACAAGCGGAACACCACACGGCCACTCCGTTCACCTCTCTTATCAAAATGAGCCGCAACGCAGCTGTGCCTCACCGCGAGCTGCTCGGACATCGAGGGTATTGTCATCACGCTGGGAGAATTTTTCACATTTTAACAACATTGCGATACTTGTGATAAAGAACGATGCGATGATGTAGCATGAGCTACTGGAGGAACTTCATCAGCAATGCAAGAAGCTGCCATTCTGTCTTGCTACCTGAATGGCTGAATTATAAAAGCGATGACTTTCGCTCTCCGAAATCCAATTGTCGATCAACTGGCATGGAAATAAGATATCATATTAGTAATCTGCTCGGAGATGACACACCTTCTTCGTGAGTGAAATCACCCCTTCACGGCAGAGTCTGATTCGGCGAGTGGATTGCAGATGCCTGGTTTGTTTCAAAAAAAGAGCTCCCAAAACTGGTGCTCGTCTATCCCAGTCATTAATGTCACGATTAGATAGAGAAACAAAATATGACGCCATTCGTCGAAAGTGCGATCAGGATTTTTGAACAATAGGTGATATAAAAATGGTAGTCACAACTAATCAGGTTCCTAGTCGCCGTATATAAAGAGAGGGTGCAGGTTGTTGTAGAGATACCGTGACCGTTTTCATGGCCAACTTCCCAGCGTCTACATGATATTTTTCGTAACATTGCATGTATACCATAATAATATAATAACAAAAATCTTGTGCATTTCAAATTCTTGGCCTTCATTTATGCAAGCTCTCAATATATTGAAATCTCTCTACGCCCGTTAAAGTTGTCATGAATTATCATACTTCCATGACTTTGAATTTTACCTTCCTACTTTCAGGATGCGTTCACTGTGCTACTGCCTTCTACTAGCCTTTCTACTAGTAGTTTTGTTCAGCCGAAATGTCCGCCAATAGGTGGGTGTTTTTATAAGTACTGTTTCCGACAGTTTGAGTACAAATTTTTACTTTCCAGTGTTCATCCTATTCGTACGCAAAGAGGCAGTGGGGTGGTGGATGGGGTCGCCCAGGATGGGGCAGCGGAGGCATGGGGCCGTCCCGGGATGGGGGTGGAGGCATGAACCGTCCAGGATGGGAGACGGAGGAATGGGCCGCCGCCGGATGGGAGTGGAGGAATGGCTCGCCCATATGGCCGCAGATAGAGAAATGGATTGGGGCTAGAGCTTTAGCCAATGAATTCTGCATCAGACACACAACTCTCAGCGACCTTGAACTTCTCTCGAGGGATATATCTGATATCAACAACATGCTCATCTAAACTGTTATATAATTGTTACCCCAACTGCTTATAAATGTTTGATCTAATTTGCATATCTACGCATTATACACTAAAAACCAAGCCGGGATGTGAAGGAAACTTAATGTCTTGCCTTCTACAGGAGGAATGCTGTTGTCGTTGCACACCACGGTAATTGGTAACACTCTGGACACTAGGATTGTTAGAGCAATGATGGAAAGATATTAGAGGCCGTTTTTCGTTGAGCATGTCAAATGGAAGCATAATTTACTCGAACTGTCCACAACTTACTCCCTACCAATAAGCCTGGGAGAGTGTCACGTTTTACTTTATCTATGAAATACATTCTTCCTCTTATACTCTGCATTGTAGAGGGTTAAGAGGCTACCAAGGGAAGTATTCAAAGCGTAACTCGTTCCTGCGGGAGCAAAATGTCTTGTTAGTGAAGACAGTTGTTTAGCTATCCTCATGAAAGGAGGGTAGGTCTGGCCATCACAAAAGTAAAAATATGTGAAAAAGTTGGAGAAAAAACGCTCCAAGAACAACGTTAGATTACTTTGTTTCCGCCCAGTGGTCCCATTTATCGATATTTCTGAAAACGCCCTGCTTTGCCGTCTTCCTATTTTACTCTCTTAAGTAATTTGCTGGGCACTTCAAGAGACTACATGACTACCCTAAAAGCAAAATTAATGACGAATAAACAAAGCATTTATAAAAATCTCTCGTTAGGATGGAGGGCGTACGTGCCAGACACCTGTAATTAGCCGTTCTACCTTTTTTTGCGTTTTTCTTACTGCAAATTTTCCAGTTGTGTTTCACTTATTTTCACTTTGTAACTACGAGATCTACATTTTTGTAGAGTTCAGGGGCGAAAGCAAGCATGAACGCCGCCCAGAGAGAAGGTGAGGGAGCACCTTCGCGCTCTACGCGCGCAGCGTCGAGCCACGGGACCCCGAAGTGCATGGCGTATATTGGTGTGTGTCGCGGATGTAAATGCATTTTTCTACAGCAGACTCTGCGCCTAGCGGCATTTTTTGTCATCTCAGTCGCTTTCTGGCACTTTTCTTGTCATCGGTACTTACCGTAACCTACAGTATATCTCAGAATTCGACAAACGGACCTCAGATTCGTTCTCAGCTGTAGACAAAAAATCCGCAGGTAACTGGCTATTTCTAATAAATGAATCGTCAGAAATCATTAGCGACCCGCGATTTGCATTTCTGGAACGGGCCTGGAATGTTCTCATACCAGCTGTTTCTGATTTGAGGAATGCCCCAGTGATATGCAAAAGAGCTTTCTAATCAACATGGGCAATCAACACAATGAGAAATTTCCAACATAAAAGACAGCAGCATCAATAAATATCATCATTCAATCTATTCAGCCGCCAGCGTTAGTTGGGTCACTCTACAAGACCATTTGCGGGGTGTACATTCGTGCGACCAGAATTCAAATCTCCAACAATTTGTCTAAGTTAATGCAATAAACACGGCCAAAAATCTAAAAATCCTCCTTTCTCATGGCAGTGTGTATGTCCGCAAACAATGAAATCTACAGTTTCTTGTGAAAGCAAAAAGTACTGACAAGGTAGCTGACGTCATTTGGAACAAGTGCGGCTCTTCAATTTCATAAGAGATTTGTGAACAGAAAACTACTGACCTTCCTTCCGCTTACTGGTTCCTTGAACCAACACAATCACCAACCTCTACTCAGTCCTCTTCTTAACGATTTCTTCTCTATAACGTCAACCCGCAGAGTAAGCTTCACTCCAGAGTTTTCCTTTGGCAGCACGGCAAACAAAGTATGAGCTTCCGCTTGGCTTGTTGGTACGTTTTCCTACGGTAGTTTAATGAACGGTTTGCTTTGTGAAAGATGTTTTTACATTTCCTGGCAGCTGGCGGACCTGGCATGGCAAGGCGAAGCAGTTTCAAAAAGAAGTGATTGCAAGCTATTCAACATCGCATGACGTTAGTCAAGCTAACGGCAGTAACACCTTACCATTCGGTTCACTAGAACATCAAAAACACTTAGCTGCAGTTCAGCAAGCAAATCGCCTAATCAATATGTATCCTGAATCAATGTGGCCCTATAGGCCCGGCAGTTGAATCATTGCGCTAAAACTTGGTTTGTTTTTGTATACATTTTCATGGCACTAACTCGCTACTTCGTGGCTTATGAGCACGTCGGAAACGGCGTATAATAAATAAATAAATGAATAATTCTATGGAATCGCAAGGCAGGTATTTATGTACCTGGTCTCACAACGAAACTTGTGTGCCACATTCAGGAAGTTGGTGATAGGAGGGCGTGACTGTCACACCCTCGCATTGGGCCGGAGTACGTTTGGTTCAAAACTTCAGAGCAACACCGAAACTGTGTGATTCGTACCAGATGATTCGTACCCATATCGAGTACCCAGGCTCAAAAAGTATCGAATGCATTACCGAACTGCAAACGCACCTATCATTTCATAATTTTAATATTTGCGCTCACACAAGCATTCTTTGCATTTCGTTTTAGTATAACCAGCCACATCGCTCACTGGTTTTTACCTAAACGAAAGTGGCACTCTGTCATCGAGGGAATTCACACATGAAAGAAGCCTTTTTTACAGAAAATTTAACATTGAATTTTTTCGCTGGAAAAAAGTGAACCCACACTAGGCTCGTCAACCAGCAAAGACCAAGACCAAGACCAGCATATTGCTTATTACACCCAAAATGGGGTTTTCTACTGCTTTTTTTCGGTCGTACCCTATTGAACAAAAAGAAGACCTTACTAGGAGAAATTCGACAATCATGTTTCATAGTGAACACTGCCTTTAACAACCGCACCCCCACGGTTCAGCGATGCCGACATGCGACTCAATGCGCATGCCTGCAGTTATTAAAACTGCAATCGGCCTTTTCCAGCGACATGGTGGACACGTTCTAGGTAAATACCAGCAGCGACGTGCACGTAATCGTATACAACCTTTTTCGGTGGTCTCTATCATGTGGGTCGACCGCAGTGTTTAGTCGTCCCCGCTGCTAGTGATCTTGACTGGTAATTAATGCGAGAAGACGGGTATTGGTATTCGCGTAGGAGGCTGAATTTGAAACATGGTCGCGGAACTCACGACTTGTGTCAAACTTTTGTACTTCGAGGAAACCCATTTCCCTTGAGATTTTTAAACATACCACTCTAATTTCAGAAAGGATCAACTCGAAACGTCAAGCCTGTGGGTCAAGCCTGTGGTTGCCTCAAGTGTAGCTTTCGTGCGCTTTGTAGCCGTTCAGCTCACCGGAGTTGACAGTGCATGAGGTCTGGAGCAGTCGTGTAGAGCTTTGAAGCTCGCGTTTGACGTAATGAGCTACCAATGTGATGGCAAAAGATATGCTGCACGGGGATTAGCTACCAGCAAAGTTCGAAATTCAGAGCTTTTTACGATGCTCCAGACTCCAGGACAACACTTGCTGCTGTGTTCCCTCGAACAAATGCAATACTTTATGCGTCCAACAAAACTTTATCTATGCCCGAAAACTGCAGCGAAATTTCCCTGAGGCGTATCCTCTTCCACCATAGCCATAGTAGTTCGCTTGTTAGGATGGTCTACTATATGCCGACACTGCATAAGTTTTTTTAAACTATTACAACAGGAAGACCATATCCATGAGCTTCAATGTGCCCACCATATCCGCCACCACTTTGGTAACCAGAGAGTCTCTTAGAGCGTTGTTGGTACAGCTGCTGAGGAACCTGGCAACCCCCATCTTGCGGGCAGGAGTGGCCACAGCGTTTCACTCGAGCGCTGTGAGCTCTGAAAATCGATACTAAAAGGAAGAAAAGAGATTTTTTGTAAACGTAGGATCTGTCGTAGTGCTGCTTACCGAAAACCCGGAGGAAGATGAGCCAAAGATAATGAGCATATGTTGAGGAAGATCAAGAATAGCAAACAATGCATCTGAATGAGAGAAAACTTCTGAGAACATCATAATTTCAAGCGATATCACTAAGAATGAAACTTACGGGTGGAACTGTATTTTGACTTACCAGTCTGTTGTGAATTTCCCTGATGGAGCATTTATAACGCTGTTCTCATCTTGTGGGCAGGCACACAAACCGCGTATTTCATGAAATACTATGCTTATAGTCAGTTGCTAACACTGGAAAACTGGTACTTCTATTCATAACAAGGTTTCACTTTTTGCTCTGTTATGTGCTCTCCGAATGACGCCACGTTCAACTTGAATCATCCTGTCGTCAGAAACGCAGTTGACTGTCTCAATCATTATCTTTCACCTCACATGAGTCTCCATGTCACCAGCAGCTAGCGGTGGTTTCCAGGCAGAACATCTTTATCACCAGCAGTATTTCACAGTGGCGTGCCGCCCAGCTATTGGTGAGGTCAAGAGATCTACAGGAATGTTCCAACGAATATATTCCCATATAAGCTTCCACACCTCAAAAAAATGAAAACAAGTAACATATCGGCGGGATACAGCGTGCGGTGCGCCTCCGATATGTTACATGTAACTTAAATGACTTGAGATAAGTCGCAAGTAAATTACATCAGCTTAGCAATGTTACAAGTAACTTGTCATGGTGTCTGAGAGAATCCTGCGTGCAGTGCGCCTCCGATATGTTACATGTAACTTGAATAGCACAATATAAGTCGCAAGTAACTTAAATTGACCAAAAAGATAATTCCAAGGTTGATGTACGACGCACTCGCGGGGTCAGGCTTAACAGTGGCGTTGCTGTTGGTTCAATTACCCAACTTTGAAGTATTTGACGCCACACCAGCAGGGAAGGCCCAGCACAGCATTTTTTGCGTAGTGTGTAGTCTGGGACACGCCCTCTGCGTCGCGTGTCGTCTGCGTCGCGTGATGGCCACCCATAATGAAAATTCAAATGTAAGTTACATGCAACATAAGTGTAACTTACATGTAATATAAATTTAAGTTACATGTAATATGAATGTACAATGTTACATGTAATATAAATGTAAGTTACTTGAGACATTCAAGTAAGTTTTATTTATAATACAAGTAACTTGTTTTGGTTTTTCTGAGACGAACCGGGTGGAATAGTCGCGTTTCCGCCGTTCGGGCTGTTTCGTTCCGTTTCCGAGTTTTTGGGTCCGAAAGCGGAAGAGGCAATAGTGTTGCTTTGGTAATGGTACTAGGTGCAAGGAGATAAGAGGCATGAGAAATTTGAAGGCAGCGTTCACGATGATCATCCTCGTTGACTTTCCACAGTGAAATGATGGGCGACTCAGAAAAATGAAAACAAGTTACGTGTAACATACAAGGCCGAAAACAAGTTACTTGTAACATATCTGAGCCGATGTTAGTTACTTGCGACTTATCTGAGGTCATTTAAGTTACACGTAACATATCGGCGGGATACTGCGTACGGCTCAGAAAAATGAAAGCAAGTTACTTGTAACATAAAAAGCCGAAAACAAGTTACTTGTAACATATCTGAGCCAATGCAAATTATTTGTGACATATCTCAAGTCATTTGAGTTGCATGTAACATATCGACGGGATACTGCGTGCGGGGCAACTCCGATATGTTACATGTAACTTAAATGGCACAATATAAGTCGCCAGTAACTTAAATCAGGCGAGAAGGTATTTCCAAGGGGATGTACGACGCACTCGTGGGGTCAGGCTCACCAGTGGCGTTGCTGTTGGTTCAATTACCCAACTTTGAAGTACTTGACGCCACACCAGCAGCGAAGGCCCAGCACAGCATTTTTTGCGTAGTGTGTAGTCTGTGACACGCCCTCTGCGTAGCGTGTTGTCTGCGTCACATGATGACCACCCAAAGTGAAAACTCAAATGTAAGTTACATGCAACATAAGTGTAACCTACATGTAATATAAATTTAAGCTACGTGTAATAAAAATGTATGCTACATGTAATATAAATGTAAGTTACTTGAGACATTCAAGTAAATTACATTTATATTACAAGTAAATTGCTTTGATTTTTCTGAGGGTGCGCCTCCTAAATGTAACATGTATCTTTAATGACCTGAGATAAGTCGCAAGAAACTTACATCGGCTCAGATATGTTACAAGTAACTTGTTTTCGACTTCTGAGAGGACACTGTGCCGTGCGCCTCCAATATGTTACATGTAACTTAAATGGCACAATATAAGTCGCAAGTAAATTAAATCGGCCGCGAAGATATTTCCAAGGGGGATGTACGACGCACTCGCAGGGTCAGGCCTACGACTGGCGTTGCTGCTGGTTCAATTACCCAAATTTGAGGTACTTGACCCCACACCAGCAGGAGAGGCCCCGCACAGCATTTTTCCGAAGTGTGTGGCCTGTGACGCGCTCTCCGCGTCGCGTGTCGTTTGCATCACGTGATGGCCACCCATGGTGAAAATATAAATGTAAGTTACATGTCACATAAGTGTAACTTACATGCAATAGAAATTTAAGTAACATGTAATATAAATGCATGTTACATGTAATATAAATGTAAGTTACTTAAGACATTCAAGTGAGTTACATTTATTTTACGAGTAACTTCTTTCGATTTTTTTGAGGAGAAGGATCCTAGGCTCCCTGTGTCGAAAAAACGGTAGAAAACGAGCCAGGAGCTGCAAAATAGCGGCTGCAAACAATCGTTTTGGTGCCCCAGACACGCCTGGCGCCCCAGATCCGCCACCTCGGAATGAACGACGAAAGACTTGGATTACAGGGATGATCAAGTAAAGGAAGTGCTGAGAAGTGAACTGATCGCTTCATTGCACTGATAGGTATCATCCTTCTAGCGGTCAATTCCTCCACACTCATAAATCAACGTAAACAAGGGAGGGCTTATTTTGGCTCAAAAATGCGTCTTTCGCGTCCTTTTCAAGCATGCCTTGCTACATAGGGCACCAGACCTTCCGTAGACTGTGGAGAAATCGGAAGTGAAATTTATCGCGAACACTGCCTTTACGTCAAACGAAAAGACAAATAGCAGCAGGGGGGGGGGGCTATGGTGGCGCACTCGGCCACGTTCGTATTTCCGCGCCGCAACGAATTCCCTGGTTTTGGAAGGGAAGGAAAACCCTGGATGGGCATCCAAATTGCGCGGAAGTACGAAGAAATGGACGTGGTGATGCCATAGTGCCCCGTCACCCTGCTGCGATGGCACACTAAAACGTTTGAATTTTCAGGAAAACAACTTCAGAAACTTTAGCCCAAACATTTTATACAGTGCGTTCAGAAAGTATAGGGACTCCCCCGAAATACATGGTTTTCAAAATCATGTTATATTTGGCAATCAATACTGTTCATAAATCAATTCAACAAGGTGAAAAACCTCTATTTGTTCATTTCTATTACAGCTGAGCAATTTTACAAGAATTTATTTTAAATTTCAGATTTTTTCGCCGTTCAGAAAGTATAGGGACACAACACAAAAACAAAAATTATTGAACAAAGAAAGAATTAAACATACAACCTAAATTGAAATAGCTGCACCACCATTAGCAATGATCTCAAAAATTCTCTTTGGCATAGAATTGATCAAATTGGCGATGACGTTTACATCCAGATTGGCCCACGCTTCGAAGATAGCGACCTTCAGCTCATCTACCGTTCTGTAGTGCTTATTGTTGGCATAAACCTGGCGCACAAGTATGCCCCAGATATTCTCTATCGGGTTACAATCTGGACTACACGCGGGCCATTCCAACAAACGGATTCGATGACGTAGAAACCAGGTTTTTGTAGACCTGGACACATGTACCGCCGCGTTGTCTTGCTGGAAAGTGAAACGCTGACGTCGTGTTCCGGACAAAAATGGCAATAGATGTGTGCGAAGAGTTTCTTGATATTCCTCCGAGTTCATGCGACAAGAAGTGAAGACCAATTCCAAAACACCTCCGCTACTGAATGCTCCCCAACACATCAGCGAGCCACCGCCGAAATTCCGTCTGCTGAAAATCAATGGATCCTTGCGCAGATCTTGCCAGTAGGATCGAGCACCATCCGGTCCGTCAAGATTAAATTTCTTCTCGTCGGAAAAGATGACCTTAATGTTTTTTGCGTCATTTCTCGATTTTTCCCGGATTATGAGACTGCCTTAACTTTGCCCAACAGGTTGGCATGTCCCTCTTTGCAAATTCAAGTCGAGCCTCTTTATGATTTGCAGATAACGACGGGGCCTTCTTCATCACTTGTCGGACAATGTTTTTATCGCCATTTATGGTGTTCCAGACTGTCGTTTTCGAAACACTGAGCGATAATTCAGATTTAATCTGGTTCAGCGACAGTGTGCAGTTGGAGCAGAGCCGAATAATTCTCCGCGAATCTTGATTGCTGATCTTCTTCGGCCGTCCAGTACGTTTTGCAGTACCGTAGGAATCTGGATCTCGTAGGAACTGGTTGATACAGTTGACAGATCTTCCGAGCTGGGTAGAGATTCAACGTTGGCTCAACCAGGCAACGCTGAGCACACGAATTTGAGCTTGTTCAGCCATTTTAGGAATAAAGATGTCACATGTACTCATCTTGAGTTTATGTAGCGAACTTGCAACGGGAAATTTTGTTTGGATTGAAAATTTTGAATTTTCGAAGGTTGTCCCTATACTTTCTGAACGGCGAAGAATTCTAAAAGTTGAGATAAATCTTACAAAATTTCACAATTGTTATATAAATAATAAAACATTGGTTTTCCATTTTGTTTGGATTAAAAAATCTGAATCCATTGATGAACAGTATTGATCACCAAACACAAAGTTTTATTGGAAACCTCGATTTTCGGGGGTGCCCCTATACTTTCTGAACTGTAGTGGTAGAATGTGATCTAAAACATTGAGCACTGGATTTATCTAGATCCAGTGCTCAATGTTTTAGATCACATTCTACCACTGGATCCAAACAGAAAAATTTTTGTCACGAACAAAAATTTTTGTTACGAAAACCAATTTGTAAAACATACACAGTTTCTATATAGAAAAACAGTACAGAAAATGATTTGAAAAGGCGGTCTAATTCCGCAAGAAAACGGTATATGGGCGGAAAAAGCGGTTTCCAGACTTCATTCTGAGATGCGTGAAGGCAAGGATTCTGAAGTATTAGTGACTGCCAAGTAGAGAAGACGGCATTCAAAATGAAACATCTCATTATGAAAGTAATGGAGATGAACAACGGCCTAAAATGAAATGACAAAAAAAGGAGAACGCACATGCTTTAGGCTTCGTTTATACTTCCGCCGCCGAGAGGCGCGGCGAAGTGCAATCCTAGAGTTTTGATCATGCCGCGCCGCGTCATCCATATTAGGGTCGTTTATACCGCCGCCGCCGAGCTTCGCGTATTACGGACAGTGCTATGCTGTAACATTGATCACGCGGCGCGGCACGATCGATACTGTAGGATTGCACTGCCGCGCCGCTCGGCTTTGGTGCATTACGGACAGGGCTATGCACCTCTACATCTATGTATCTAATTGACTGGTTGGAATATTCAGATTCGCTGGTTGGAGCTAGGCCTAGTTTTATAGCGGCTTTGAGTCATGACTGTGTTTCTTTACATAGAAAACAATATGTGAGTTTTTAAGAAGGACTAATTTTCAAAACCTGAGGAGGGTTCTCCCGAGCCGAATTGATTCCGTGATCGATGTACACCCCCTTCCATTATCTTGTATCCAATTTTCATGGATTATAATGCTACATTTCATGTCATTTGTATTCTACGTATTAGACTTAGGACTGAATCGAAAGTGTTATTCGAGAAACGTTCGGAACCAATGGAATATTCGATTTACTTCAGTCTCATTTCCTTCTAATTTTTTAAAAATTCGACTCGTTCGGAATTTCTGACTTTAAGTTTTCTTTGGAATTCGGTTTATTCTAGAGAAATAAATCATTTGTTTTTAATTCAGTGATCTGATTCTTTTTCAGAATTCTGCATTGATGGATGTTTTCGATAATCGATTCATTAGGGATTTCCGAATGACTTGGATCCTTCCTGAATATTCGTTTTTTGAGAAACTGAAATATTCCAGTTTTCCGAATATTCGGACATGTTTGGGCAACGGCATTCGAATATTCTCTGTCTTCTAATAAAAAATTGAGAATATTCGGTAATCATTTCAGGAATAATTCGCCAATTCTAATTTTTATATGAACATTCGGACGAATCTTCCTGATTATTCGAATCTGAACAGGAGGACAAGTTTTCTTTCAAAATGTTCTATTTATTCAGAAGAAAGAAAAAAAAAAAATTGGGAGCCCTCATTCAATTATTATTTTTTATTAACTTATCTCAACATTTTTACCCAAAATGCGGTTATTCGACAAAAATTCATCCAATCGGAATTTTTGAAAATGTCTCATTCAAAAACTTATTTATTCTTTCGGTGAATTTATAATAAAAGGGTGTATTCAAAAGTCCTTAGGACGGCGGAGTTTTTTGAAGAAGTGGTCATGTGCATTATTTATTTGACTTGACGATTTATTCTAAAAACATGGTAATCGAGTCATTAATTCATTCCAATCTTAGCGTCTAATGTCCATGTTCTTGTACTCACTATTACTTATCGTGGGCAATTAGCAGTTACCTTTTCGAAAACTAGTTATTCATAAGAAGATCGCTCTTTCATCTCAGAATAAGCTTTTCAAATGGAAATATAGAATAGCGTGATTCAGTACACGTGGGAGTACGTGGGAGCTCTGATTCAAAGGCTAGAAGAAAATGAAGTACCTGAATTCGGTGCTTGAAATCCTTGGAAACTGTTCAAAAATCGAGTTTCTTGTCAGCCCCCTGTTCAAAAAATCGAGTTTCATCAGTCCAAAGCCGCTTACTAATTGAAGTGACTTTGATGCACTTACACAGTAAAACAACAGACATTCACCCTCACCATAAAACATATATGCGGAGACCAACAATCAGCGGGAAAGCAGGCTCGATAGCCGTCTGCTGTCGCCGCGCCACTTCGCCGCAATCTCGCTCGAGGTTGCAAGGCAAGCGGCGCCGCCTGCAGCCACGCGGCGGCCGCCGGCTAAGGCGGCCGCCGCCAGATTCTGCCTCTGATCAGGCTCTAATCGACCCGCCGCGCCGCCTCGCGGCTCTCGCCGCGTGATCGATACGGCGGCACATGGCACACAATGCCGTTACACGCGCCGTTGCGGTGCGGCGAGACTCTATTCGGCGCCTTTAGGAGTCAGTTTATACCCGCCGCCGCCGAGCTTCGCGTTAGAGTGCTTTTCTGTAACATTGATCACGCGGCGCGGCACGATCGGTACTGTAGGATTGCACTTCGCCGCGCCGCTCGGCGGCAGAAGTGGAAACGACGCCTTACAGAACTGCAATGTGCCCGGCCGTTCGGCGCCGGGAGTATAAACGACCCTTTACACAAATAACGGACCGCACGCGGCTGGCGGGGCCAGCACTTTGAACGCGGCGGTGACGAGCCTAGCCAACCGATACACGTTTTTTCCTGGATTATTATAATTTTCTTGAAGATCGATTTCTGTCTATCGACGAATTTTTTGTATTATTCGAGAAATGTGAGATTTTTTGAACGAGCGAGTTTGGAAATAGGCTGCCGACATTTTCAAATCTTCTCTTACGGATGGTCCATCTTTTTTGTTCAGTGCGAGATAGCAGGAAAAGGCGGAGATATCTTTTGATGAAATAATGATTGTGCATTTTGATTATTTTAGATTCCTAGTAGTTCAATACATATAGCAAAGCAACAGCAGTGAATAGAGGGCTGTAGTTGTGGAATGAAAGAGAGGATAGAGACAAGACAGCATGAAGAAGCAGAACTCGACAACAGAAAGACCGTAGGATGTGTGCTGCATGAAAAACAGTCACTTAAAAAAAGTTTTGGTAAGAATGGCCTCTTTCGCTGAGCGCGTACGGCAGAGCTGCGACATCCTCTTTGTAGTGTGCCTGATCGCACCCCATACATTGCTCAACTCAACATCAAGCTCTACATGACCTCCATCATCCTTCATTCACCGTTCCCAACACACCATCTTCTTTGAGAAAATTTGCCCCGGTGGCAGACCAACCCTGCCTTGAAGTCTCCTAATCGGTACCTGCAGGGTGATGTCTATCCAGAGTCCCTCCACCAGCTATGCCATTGCATCAACGCCGCGTCGGTGTCTCAACCAGGACGTGACGGCTCCCAAACCCGGTCTGGAATTACCTCAACCCTATTTCAAAGGTGCCTGATTCGGGCCGCGACGGTGCCTGAATCTGGCTGCCCCCCCCCCCAGAGAATGCCCCGCCTAAGTCCGGACAAGCGTCTGCGGTGAGGAACCACCCTCACTGCGAACCGCGGCGAAAAAACCGCCCCACCCCAGACGTGGGATCCCCTATCCCCCAGCGGTCATAAATATGCTGGCCTCCGGAGAGGGACTCAAAGTCACATTCCAGGGCCGGCATCAGAATGCCGAATGAGGATTCGAGTGAGATTAGGCACCTTGTATACCGGCTGTGCACGTGATAAACACATCAGGACGTGATGATTCGCTTTACCTTTTTTTTTCATGTCTGCCACTGTAGCGGTGGCGTTGCGACGATATCGCGAAGCCGGCTCGAAACTGTTGAGAGGTCCACGCTTCGCTATCGCGGTACTCTTCATGATTGCGGTGCCGTTGCTGTACTGTTACGGGCAAGAAGGAATCTTCCAAGATTCCAGAGCGGTTGGATCGCTGTGCCGCTGCTACATCGGCCCGGCACAGTCCGCGGTGCCGTCTCGCCACTGTCAGTGCAAATTTACTCAGAGTTGAAGCAAAGTGTTAACAGAACGAATTCATTTAATCGTTATGGTACTCTAAAACTAAGGCTGCACACCGATATTCCTGGGCTGGAGAAACAACATAATTATAGCATCAATAAGCTATTTCTTCTATTTTGAGCCGCCTCGGCGAATATAGCATCAATACTTTGTGTGAGACAGAATCTGAGAAAGGGAAATCATTTGTTTTAGAAATTATCCCATTCGTTGCGACGAGTGCGACGAAATCATCATCATTCCGAAGAACACTGCACTGAAGTTATCAAAACATCTCAACACAGGGCACTCCAGAAGAACAAAGACGCTGACTTCTCCACCTCTTCCGAAATCAAAGCCAGAACGTACTGGAATCGCAAATTGATAAAGAAATGTGAGGCAACTTCTCCCCAAGACAAAAAAAGCCTTAATCGTAGTTCGATCTCACAGTACCATCGTGTGTTGGTAACGCTTCTGTGGCAACGGAGACAGCGTGGATTATGATCAATGTCGAGTTGATTTTCGATAAATAACGCCTCACTATTTTCAATCGAGTGTAGTGGCGTTCCTGGAGAATTTTGTTCAACCGATCTCGTTTACCGAATAATATGCTCGATCTGCAAAAATAAATATTCTCAACTCTCGTATACAGCGAAGAACAGGTAAGCTCTGGTACATCCCTAGTGACCTGTTGATTTCGATTATCACCAGCAGCGGAGCGGTGGGCCTCGGCGAAATATAATGAGTGATAAGGAGGTTTGGACGAAAAAGCCACCGCTCTGCGCTGTGATAACCGAGAACATGAGTTCACTTGGAATGGAACAGAGTCTAGTTTTCCAAAAACCGCTTGGAAAATTTCTCCGAAAGTTTTGGACTCCAAGACAGCTCAAAGGAAATTTTTCATTACCTGGGCAGATCATTCCATTAAGAATAGTGAGTTTCTTGAGGAGGTCATCTAAAGGAAAAAATGTTTCAAAATGATCAAAAACAAAAATATATTGAATGCAAGAAAAAGAGGATTAAGGGCATCGTACGCGCTGAAAATCACTCACAGCTTTTTCGGTTCGAATGACTTTCTGGGCCCACCTAAAACCGAAGGGAGAGTTTGTACGCTTGAGAATCGCTTGAAAGAAAGATAAACTTTATTTGATCGTGAGATCGTTGGTCAAAACAGCGATCTCTAACGGTCGACTCTTCCTTTTTCAAAAGTCGATTGTGATATTTTCGGTCTGAAAAAAGGGGTTTTTAGTGATTTTTTCGCAGTTTTTCCAACTTAGCTGTTCATACTGGGTACTTAAGCTCTGATTATATGTGAAAACTCGAAAACGAAATCTATCGTGAACGATGCCTTTAGGAAAACGTCAAATTTTGAAATGGCAAGTCTATATGGAGCCTTCACCATTCTCTACTCAGGTATCCTGAACAACCTTCACCTTTCGGACCGCTGTCTCCACCCCAACGGAACTGTGGTGACAAGCCACCCACCCGTTGAGGGAGGGGGCGCACTCTCCACCGACCAATCCCATTAGGGGTGTGCGGTAATCGCCGTTTGCCGTTTGCAGGCCATTTTTGGGATTTGCCGTTGCCGTTGCCGTTTGCCGAAATTTTCGCCTAAAACGGCAATATTCCGGCAATAATGCGTTAAAACAACAGGGTTTGCCCTAACGGCGGTTTCTGTATTGGCCAGAGATTCGAAGCTGCTACTAATTATTATTTTTGACTAGTTCCAGCTATTAGTTCCAGCTCAGATAATGTGTAATTGTAACCATAAAATCGGTAAAGACATTGATTCGTTGGAAAGCGTACAGAACAATTTCACCCGCAAACTAGTGCTCAAAACGACTGGCCTCAGTTACCTTGGTATTCCCAGGGCAAATGACAGAAAAGTTCGGCCAGGTTTCCCGACTCTGCTCTCAAGAAGAGTTATGTTTGACTTCATCTAGGCCTTCAGAATTCCAGTTGGTAAAACACTCATACTGTCAAACAAATTTTTCAATCTCACATCCTCCAGAACAAGGAGAGGATGCCTGAAGCTCAGCGTTATGACAGCCGAAACCCAAATTAGAGCCAAGTTTTTCTCCAAATGACTGAAACCTGCTTTTAATACTATTAATGAAAAAACAATGTTCTTTCAGCAAAAGAAAAAAATGTTCTTCCACTTTCTTCAGTTCTCGCCCACGTCACAGTGAATAAAAACAAACCTTCGAAAATTTCTCGACTAGGTAATCATAGAAGTCCGTTCAAATTCCAAGTTGTTTGGGAGCCTCCTGTCTTTTTCAATCGTCTAATTCTCGGCCACTTGGAAATGTCAGAATTGCAAAAAAGTCCATTCTAAGTTCCAAGATTCCTGAAAGGTTTAAGATTACAAAAACGAGGTAAAAGCAGCCTTTTTTGGACATATAAACCAGTTGAGAACTCGTGTAAATCAGGTGGGCTGATGGTGATAACTGGGACAGGAAGCTGATCAATTCTGCATATACTTTGTCCGGCTTTTTTCGAAACTGAACAATGCTTGCTTGCCTTTAGCCGACATTGTTGTCGTAATGGGCCTCTTGCCGGCTTGTACACCGAATTCACAGAAAGGAATACGCCCAAGTGCACTATGGCTGGCTCAACACACTGCACGCGGCGCTCTAGCGACGAGATAAGCGCAGCGGCTTTCCGTCGCGCGCGTCGTACCACTCAAACTATCACTAGATACCTCTGATTCTGTCTGTTCTATAAACGTGCCCCTCTGAGCTCTTAATTTCCGGTGAAAATTCGAAGGCTGCTTCGATCGTGAGCACTGCATTCAGCTAGACTTGTCTCAATCCACTCCTGTGGCTTCATAAGGGAAACCATTCAATCGTTGCTTGAAGTGAGCGAAATAAAAAACCTTGAGCCTACTACTAACAAAAAAATTGTGAGTGACTCCGGTCGTAACCTCATCCCTGCGCTGTGGACTGTTTTTTGCCATAAATGTCGACCAATCATTGCGTATTCGTCCATCTATTCGTACCTGAATGTCGTAGCGGTATTGGCCACAGTCTTTGGGTTGGCGTACACTATCACCGTACCAAGGTTTCTCACGGTTTACTGCCCGTTATTGAATCGACTATGCTATGTAGGTCACGCTGCCCGCAAGCCCCTTTCAGAGTAAGTCATTTGAGGGTAAATCACACCTTGCACTGCTCAAAAAGACGGCCAACCTGTGAATCTCTAGCATTGACTTGAACGGAAACTTTGATTAGGGGGGGGGAATTGGGGATCAACGGAATTATCTCCGGTGAGGAATAGGCTAACGGCCTTGTCGGGCTTGATAGCGACTCCTATACAGATCACATACAGAACAGCGCTACTGGCCTTTCGAAAGTTTTACTAACTGCGTCATAAAATTCTGAGTGATGACAAGACCTGGGCAAAACCAAAACCGAACCGAGCGATTTACCAAAGTTGAGTACTCAGGCCGGACCATTACGGGAAAATTCTGAAAGATTACGAAAAAAATCTGTCAGATTACGAGAAGATGTTGCCCTCCTCTGACAGATTTCTCCCGTATTCTGGCAGAATTCTCTCGTTATCTGGCAGAATTCTCTGGAAATCTGGCAGAATTTTCTCGTTTTCTCCAGCCCGTTTACGGGAGATTTCAGCCAGATTACGAGAATTTCCTGTCAGATTACTAGAGAAATCTGCCAGATTACAAGATGATGTTGCCCTCCTCTGACAGATTTCTCCCGTATTCTGGCAGACTTTTCCAGTAATCTAGCAGAATTTTCTCGTTTTCTTCAGCCCGTTCTCGAGAGATTTCTGCCAAATTACGAGGGAATCCTGCCAGATCACGGAACGGCGTTGCCCTCTTCTGACAGAATTCTCCCGAATTTTAGCAGAAGTCCCTCGTAATCTGGCGGAAATTTCCCGTAGCCTTGTAGAATTCTCCAGTACTCACTCAGGCTGAGAAAGATCTCGTAGACCTTCAAAAATTTTGCTTCTTTATGAAACAATGTATCCAAATTAAAGTGCGCGGAATGGCCGAACTTTTGGAGCAAGAGCTTCTAAGTCTTTGGAAATCTGCTAAATTTTGTAGAAAATCTGGTTTTTCGCCTGTGATATTCTGTCGTTCTTTTCTGCCGAAATGCTTCGGTAATCTGGTGAAACATATTTTTTCCGACCAGTCCTGTTCGTATTCAACTACCCCATCACGAGAGCGAGTGGAGCACAGAAGTATTTCGTAGCATTATCGTAGCATTTCAGAACGTCGTTTTTGAACCCTCGAAATTGTCACCCGATGAACGAATTGCACACAACAGATCTGGTGGAGATTTTCGAAAATCGACATATGGGTCTCCGACTAGTGGTCAGCACCCCATATAACCCCCAAGAAGGAGTTTTAAGCAAGATCTCGAACATTTTTCCTCAAAACTTCCAGAACCACCTAATTATGGTATATAAAAAGAACCGCAACGCGAATTATGGTGCGCGCCAAGCGCGCATCAAGATTTGGCTTTGATCTCTTCCCACGTGGATGCCCTACAATGAGATCACCTATTCATGCCGTCACCAGAGGTATGAGCTGTACACCATCTCGATGTGCTGCAAGAAATTACATGTGTGTGCAACTTTTCGTCCTAACTGGTCCCCGCTTTCTAAAGTTATGACCTCTCAAAGTACGCAAAAACGTTGTCCACCACCGCCTCCGCCACGGCCTCCGCCTCCACCTCCTCTCCGTCGAATTCCATTGTTTTTGGAAGGCGTGGACCAAATCGCTTGAAATTTTGTGACTAGAGGTAATCGGCCACGGAATGACGAAAATAATTGTCAGAACTCACCATAATGACTTCCGGGCCCCTAACGGGCGGTTCAAACTCGGAAACCGGCCTCTCAAGATTAGTTTATGAAAATGATGGGTTTTTTCGTTATCAGTCATTGTTTTCTTAGACTCCGGGCTGTAGTAAACCCCCTCAAAATAAAGTTAAGATGATCTTAAAAACTCGCATGAAGAAATGTTGAGATAATCTGTAAGATTATCTTGATGATATGGTCAAGAATATGGATCTCATCTGTAAGCGCATCATTCAGATGATGAATATTTTTAAGATGATGCTAATTTCATCAGGTTAGCTGAACTTCTACAGATCATCTGGACAGAGAAAAGCGAGAGAGCACCCATTCCCGGAGAAGCTCGTCTTATCTTTAAGAGTAACCCCGGAGCGCCTCTTATTCTTCAGATGAAATACCAGTTATCAATCTGAGCTATCACAAAACGACAAACATCTCATTTCATTCATTGAGAAAAAAAGCATCGAGTTGGTCGATGAGAGAATGACCACCTACAGAATGAGGGCCGATTTTCCTTATTCTCACAGGTATGATCATGTCTTATCGTATCATGAATATTCGAGGACGACCGCTTTAGGGCTAATGACCGCTAATGGAATGAATACGGGCCTAAGTTCAGCGACGAGCCGTGACTGATAACGATAATTATGAATCAATGCGAAATTAAGATCATCTGAAACTTGTCTGGAAGAATATCAGATCATCTTATCGAAATAATATCAGATCATCTGATAGGGGTGGTTTACTACAGCCCTCCATTTCTGAAAGTTGGGCTCCGCAGGAAAGGTAAAGGATTTGGCATTGCTCTAAAATGTCGTGAAATTGTTTCAATAGATTTGGCTATCAAACTGATTCCCTAAATGTAGTGAAATCGTTGAATCGATTTGGCTGTTGTTGGTATATGCAGATAACATAATCATTACATGTAGTGAAATTGTTGCAAATGGATTTGGCAGGCGCTCTATGAATTATCGGAGTCAAATCACGCGCCAGAAGGTCCTCTGGCGAACGAATGAAGACAAAAGAAAACAATAATCCTCAGTCAAAAATGCTGAACGAAATGTAGCCTTATGGGCTAGAAATAAGGTTTTCGAATGTTATTCTGCCCTTTCAGTGTAGCTCCCACTAAAGTACCAGACCTTCCCTCACCGATTAGATAAAAATCATGAAAACGAAATCTAATGCAATTTATTTTCTACTGACTCTATGTCTTCGTGTCCTCAACGCTTTCACGGTTCACATTGTATGAAAACGTTTTTGCTGCTAGACTTATTCTTGTTCTCATTTGATTCAATATGCGCTCCAAGAAAAACCCCTTCTGACGCGTGATTTGACTCTGATAATTCATAGACGCCTGCCAAATCCATTTGCAACAATTTCACTACATTTAATGATTATGTTATCTGCATATAGTATCATCACAGCCAAATCAATTCGACAATTTCACTACATTTGAAAAATCAAGTTGAGAGCCAAATCCAATAAAACAATTTCACGACATTTAAAGGCATCGTACGCGCTCAAATCCACTTTCCATTTTTTACGCTCAATCCCTTCCTCGCGCCCCTGTGAGAACGTACAACGAGCTTGGCTGCTCAAAAACGTACCATTGTGAGCATAGAGGAAGTGGAAAGTAAGGAATTCCGTCAAAAGGGGCAGGCCCTTCCGTCAGTCATTGGCCACTTTCCAAATATTTGAGCGCGACGTCGTGTCGTTAAGTACAGGGCATGCCACTGTACGCAGACGCACCGTCGGACGAAAGTGGCATTATCGACTGGAAATTTCTCGTCACACAACGAGCGATTGCTTCCAACGCTGCGCCAATGGACGAATTGTAGAAATGTTCCTTGCGCCTCCGCGTAACTATCCCGAGTCGATGCCGGCGCGAATTTCAAATGATTTTCAGAAGTTTTTTTAAAACGTTTTTTCTTGAAAAGTTAACGTTTTTGAGCGGGCTTTCCGCTACCTTTAGTCACTATAGGGGGCTAACAACTCAAAAACGCTTAAAAACGAAACATGGTTTTCAGCGCGTACGATGCCTTTAAGAGCGATGCCAAATCCTTGACCTTTTCTGCGGAGCCCAACCTTCAGAAATTCAGTTATGTTTTTTTCCGAACATTCGCTTTTTCAGAGAATTGGATATTGGGTTCTTCGTATACGTTTATTCATTAGTACTCTAATATTTTTGTTCATTAGTGCCAGGAATGCTATCAATTTTGATATTTTTCATTCGTTAGTGCGAGGAATATTATCGATTTTGAATAATTCGACAAATCAGTTCCTAATTGGTTAGAATTAAATCACGGGGAAAATAAACAATGGTAATCGTTAGTTAGTTGAAAATTCAAATACTCATCCGAGTGTTCGAATAAAGGCTTTCATCGACTCGGATGGAAGACAGATGATTGCATGTATCGAAATTCTCAGAGTCTTTTTAGGATCATATTGGGAAAACTCCTTTTTAGAATCGAATAATGAAAACACTGCACGCAAAAAAAAGCACAAATATTAGAGACGATAAAAACAAAGTGGAATTCCTTCCCTGGAAACACATTTCCTGGGGTACGCCGCTGTTTCTGTGCCAGCTGAGCAGAGGTATTGATCGCCTGAACCAGGAGTGATTTTGGTGGTCATGCTGAGCAGATCACGACCTGATCGTGCTACAGAATGGTATCTAAAGTGTGGCGTTGTTGTCTTTATTGAGATGTTATCAAGATGAGCAGCTGAATATAAGTGTGAGCGACGACTCTACATACTTGTGCACAACATTCTACGAATTTTCAATGTGATTGAAAATTCTTGACACTACCATGGTGTGGAACACTACTTGATTCAATTTAGGAAAAACAAAGCATATTCACAACCTCGATTAGGCTCTACCACTTTTCACAAAACTGTGAGGTCCGAAGAAAGCATTGAGGGCTTCCACCTCTACGAGGGTAGCGAGCAACACAAAGAGATGACGCACCTCGTCTCGTTTTGCGCGCTCCAGGGAAAAAAACTTTCATCGAAAAAATTTTCACGGAAGTGTAACCACGGTGGTGTGGAGCGGGTTGTGATTAGCTTTAGCTTGAGTGCGGTCTGAGTAAAGGAGGTTTGGTCTTCGAAACGCAATAACGCCCACTTTTGTGAGCGTAGCCTGATGAGCGTGCGTGTGCGCATGTGTGCCTTGTAAAGCATCGTAATTCTCACGACTCATGGTGTTTGCGATTCTGCTACCTCCGTCTGTCGTGCGCTCTCTCACAGTCTCTGACCGCCGCTCCGCACCAGCACGAGTGGAAACTATTATAATTTCATGGTTTTATAGCCTTCATGCTTGTATCCGCATGTATTTTTGTGTGTAGACATGGGGGTTCGCGCGCGTATATTCGAGCACAAATAAAATTGTAGGGGCGCGGGTTTGTGTGTGTGTGTGTGTGTGTGTGTGTGTGTGTGTGTGTGTGTGTGTGTGTGTGCGTGCGTGCGTGTGTGTGTGTGTGTGTGTGTGTGAGTGCGCGCGCATGTGCGTGCAGGTGAGCGTGGTTGCGCTTAGCGTGCGCATGAGGCGCTAGTCATTCAACTTACCGCCAGTCGTGGCGGTGCTTGCGGGGACTATTATTGCTCCCACGAAGAACGCTGTGACAGCGCGATTTGAAGTGGTCCTTAACTTTGCAAATCAATACCTCTACGCGTTCACCATCATGGTGGCAGAGAATAGAATTGGAATTAAGTATTAAGAAAAGAATGAAATTAACGATGAATTAATAATTTAAAAAAATGAAAAACTCCTTACTGTCGTCGCCGCCATGGCTGTGCAACCGTCAATCTCGTGCCGCGCGGGCGTGGCGTCTGGTCATTCATACTGCAATGTCACGCCCGCGCATCACGGGCTGGTGTTGAGGAGTATGAAAAGCTCCTAAAGATAGTGTTCACGATAAATCTCGTTCTCGAGGTCTCGTTGTGAAACACTAAGTTGTCAGGTGCTGTAGAGGATAGGGTCGAAGAAAGCACCGAAAACTTGCTAGAACTAGATACGAACGGCTTTGAAAGCTCTACCGGTGGGCCTACCTATCCCGGTCCGCCCCCAATCGGACGAGTTTGTGGGGCCGCACACGTTTTGATGGCTAATTGCCAAGCAACTGTGCCGCAGTTAGCATTATCGATTTGCGCAGATTTCGCGATTAGCGCGCGCTTGCGGAAATTAGCAGGGCCCATGATTCTCGTCCGCGCCCTGAATTAAGAAACCGTTATTTTGACTTATTCAGGACGTTTTTCTTCCCTGTTTCTTCACTATTAGTTACCTCACGACCAAACAATCCCATTTTTGGGTCGAACTCGAGTGCGTTATTCGTCGTGAACACTGCCTTTAAAGGCAGTGGTCGCGATCAAATATGCTTGTCGTCTTTTTCTCTCGAAACTCTTTTCTGGGTCTCGAGTAGTAGGACCTATAAGAAAAAATCGCGAAAAAACCCCTGTTTTGGGCCAAATTTGAAACCTGAACTTTCTTGTCTTTTGATGGTGGACGAGCCCACTCCACATCATCGTCATCGATGACCTCTTATATCAAGAACATCAGCTGGCTTGAAATTGAATGTCAATCAATGAACCTTCGAATTTATGTACACATCTAGTCAAAAACAATGACTGAAGTGATGCTTTCATTATTCAACAGTTTTTATTCGTTAAATTTGCATTTATTTCGTCCTCTGAATGTCGATGATTTTTGACTGCTCGGCATGAGACTGCGATCTGTTTCGTCATCGCTGTGCACGTGTGCACGAACTGGTTTCTTTAGGCCCTAGAAACTCTAATTCTAGACCGTTTCTCACCGCTCTTCCTTCATAGTTTTTCAGCTGTTTTTGATCTAAGCTGATTTTTGTAGTTTTTTTCGATAATGTCTTTCATCGTGACCACTGCCTTTAAGTGTGGAAGAGGAGGTAGCATACTTGCGTGTGCGTGAGTCTGCCTGACCACGAGGTGCATGAATCACAAACGCTTTCTCAATCCCTTTGCTTCGGAATTTACTATGGGTAAATTCGCGCCTTGCTCTTTTTTTCTGAATCTCGAAACAGTCTCGCTCCTGAACCTCTATTCTAACGGACCCCATAACCTCATATTCGAATGTTAAGGCCAAATTTTTCTGTCAGAATTCGCCAGTTTTCTGACAGATTACAGGAGGAGTCTTCAAATTACAAAGGAATATTGTGGTAACTTTCTGGTAATCTGCCAGAATCTGTCAACACCAGAGATCTAGGTGAATTCTCTAGCAAAATTCTCGTAATCGAGCAGTAATTGCAGATTTACCAGTGATTGCTCGGAAAACTCTGGTAAATTTCTGGTACTACTCCGGCCTGAGTAGTTTGTTGGCAGAAGGCAGAAAGTGCAGAGTTCCCATTCGTTTGTTTCTGTTGGTAGAACCTACCAGGCTGTTAAATAAGTTTTGTCGTTCGATAAGAAGAACACAATTTTTTTCGTTCAGAATACACTTTATTATTCAGTATAATCTCCCCGAACACTATTACACTTGCTCCAACTATCCTGCATTCTGTGGATCCCACCCCTGAAGTGAGAATCCGGAACGTCTGCAAATTCAACTTCAACAGCCGTTATGACCTCTTCATTTGATGAAAAACGCTTGCCATGCATAAATGTTTTGAGTTCTGGAAATAAATGGAAGTCGCTGGGGGGCAAATCTGGTGAATACGGTGGATGCTCCAACAATTCGAACTTTGATCCATGGATTTTAGCCATTGTCTAAATGCTCTTGTGACACGGTGCATTGCCCTGATGAAAAAGAATTAGTTTCTTCTGCAAACCGGGTCTTTTTTCACGAATTTTTTTCCTTCAACTGGTCCAAAAGGTTGCAATAATATTCAGAATCAGTTGTTTCACCAGTTTGCAGGTAATCCACAAACGAATTCCTTTCGCGTCTCAGAAAACTGATGCCATAAACTTCTTGGCCGATTTCTGGACACGAACTCGTTTCGAAGCCGAACAACCGGGTTCACACCACCCTTTAGCCTCTTGTTTTGATTCAGGATCATGGTGATAGACCCAAAACTCATCCTAGTGATGAATCGGCCACGGAATCCACTTTATCCTTTTTAAAATGCTCCAAATGTTGCTGAGAAAGTCGCATTCGAATGTGTTTTTGTTCCATTGTTAGCGAATGCGGCACCCATTGTGCACACAACTTCCTAAAACCCGAAATTTCACTTGAAATATGGCTCACAGTGCCTAATGAGATGCGTGGATCCTCTACTAAATCTCTTTCAGTCAATCGACGATCTTCCAAAACCATATCCTGTATTTTGGCTAAGATTTCTAGTGTTGATGCGCTTTTTAGATGTCCTTCACGTGGATCGCCTTCAAGGCTTCTCCGACCACATTTAAATCCAGCAACCCAACATTCTACTGTTCTAATTGCAAGTGAACACTCATTATACACTTTTCAAATTTGTTCGTGAAATTCTTTTGGTGCTACACCTTTTAAAAATAAGAATTTTTTTCACTGCTCGATATTCAATTTTTTTCCATTGCACTGACACGGCGACACTAAATGGGTTGTAAACAAGGAATGAATTGACAGATTGAAATGAAACTTTACATACGTTCACATGAAGAGTGTACCAACAAAACAAAAAAATCGGGCTAGTAGCAACACCCTCTCTTATCGAACGACAAAACTTATTGAACAACCTGGTACTTTTCAAAAAGTGGCGACTGGGCGAGAGGAATCGCAGTCCAGAGAAGTTGTTTGGGACTGTCAACTTTCTGAGGTTCCTCAGTGCATTCTTTTCTAAACGCCGCATTACACACGCAAATTCCTCTCATCACACACTACCCCCCGCAGATTTGTCAATGCTTTCCCGCGCTCACTCAGCTGGTTTCCTTTGCGTGTGCCAGCATAAATATTTATCTATTCCCCATTTCTTCCATGCACTTGTGGTACTAGCATTGAGGGCCTAGTACACCAACCTGCTTCTCTCGTGTGTAGGCTATAGTAGTCAAATCGAATGTGTATATTAATCTTTAGTTGAACATTTGAAACTCGTATGCAGTTTCGGAGTATAAATAGGAGCTTGGGTCTGGTCCAATCAGGGTGTACTTTCACAATTTCCCGGTCATCTCAGGACTGAAGTAAATATATTATATATGTAGATCTCGCTCGGCATTACATACTTCATAACAGTAGCTGTTGACTTTCGGTAACTGCAAGCTTACAATACCTGTAATAATTTTCGTCCTGAGGAAGAAAATGCGCAAAAAAGCATTTTCTCGTGCTTCTTTGATAACTCTGTCTGAAATGGTGCATTTGACGAGTAGCTTTCATTTTAAAAAAAAGTCACTATAACCTCAAAATGTCTTTGGCACGCCTTTGAACCGAACAATGAGCTGATAAACGACAGTCAAGTACTGACATGCGGAGGAACGACACTACTTTCCAGTCCTCCTGACAGGTGCTGCATGCTTACTTACTTTTGCACAAAGAATGTGGGCATGACGACATAGACATACTCAACCATTCTTGCATCCGCAGAATCGTGTCCCACGCGTGTCTCATGTCGAATGTTATGCCTAATTATGTCTACTTGTTATTCAGAGGTAAGCCATGATTCCAAAAGAAAGAGCACTCGACACTGAATCCAGTCATTTCTATAAATTTCCAGATTTCCAAATGATCCCTTCTCAACAGAGTTATCACCAAAGAGCATAATATAGTTGTTTTTTTACGTTTTTTTACCAAAGCACGTATGATATCACGAATTTTTTCTTTAAACAGTGTCCACGATCAAAAGTGTCTACAAGCCTACACCGAAAATGAAAATGTTCGGGGCCAACGGAGGTAGGAAAGTCAAAAAAACTGCTTAAAAAGACCTCCAAACAGCCCTTAACAGCCTTAGACTTCAGTGCTTCCCGACCACTCTTTTCAAAGGCCATTCATCAGAGCGAACAACTGAAAAATTGATATCAAGAATAAAGTACTGGATAAATGGCATACAACCGCAACTAATGGGGACTAATTGTTGGCCGGGATCATACTTCCAGCGACGAGCGAAGCGACGTTATGTTTACCATCAATATTGACCGAAAATCGCTATGCCAGATATGCACTATCGATGTCGCTGATCGCGGGAAGTATGAGGCCGGCCATCTTGGCTCGACCATCGGTTCTTTTCTTTAAGTCGATTTTTCAGTAAATAGCTTTGATCGGTGGCAGCTGAGGGTAGAGGGAGAGGCGTGCGCCCTACATTGAAGTTTAAGGCCGTTCAGGGCTGTTGCAAGTTTTTTCCCGAATTATTTCACATTGTTGATGCGATGGGCCTCTGATCTGTCGATTTCTTTTGATGACTCGGAGACGGTTTTTGCCGTGGATACAGCCTTTAACCTTTGTGGTATGTAGGTTAAGGCGATTTTTTTATCACACAATGTTCTTGTTAGGAAGTCTGTATGGATGAAACTGTCCGCCCACGAGATCGGCATGCGTGTCGAGCGGCAGTCATGAAGACTGAGTTATTCCTGCCAATCGATTTAAAGGTCTGAAAATGCCTACGCGACGAGCGATACGCGTTTGCGGCACGCGACTCGAAGATAATCGTGATGTGGCAATGATTATTTTTTGTCGGGACCTAGCGGTCACTGATCATTGTCCCAGTACAATAATTCTCGAGCTGCGTGGTGCAACTGCGGTTGTCTGCAACTGCGGACCATAAATTCGTTCCGACGAGAACTGTATCTTTTTAAGATTTGATAGTAAATCGATATTTGGAGTGCGTGCTGTCAGAGTACATGAAAGCCACGAAAATATCGGGAATTTCAAATCATAGAATTTTTTTGTACACCTGAGAATCGATTACTCGAAAAATTCTACCTCCAAATATATCGTCCGTGTACATAATTCAATAAGGAAGCCGCACTCAGCAGCTGGGCGCGGAATCATCCTGTCGATAGCCATCTTCTACTCAAAAATTTCTGAACAAGTTACCCGAGACTTGGTTGCAAATTTTGTGATGGCTTCACGCCTTAATCTGAATTCAAATGTGATTTGAAACGATTTGCGTGTAACTTGTCATGAATTTTGACCAGAGTCACGTGTAACTTGCCCAAATATACATGTAACTAACACACCATATCTAGCGCGGCTATCCACGTCTGAGCAATTTTCTCTGGTTTTATATTCTGAGAAAAGTCGAAAAAACTGAAAACGCATGAGTCTATATTCAGAAATGCCTTACAATGGTGACTACCCACTGACAATGAGACAAAGCAGGGCATGTGGTTCACCTTGAGAACATTTCGACATCGATCTGAAGGACATGCGGCTCGTTTTTCTGCCTCACTCAGCAGCAATTCTTTAGATAACCAGGGCCGTTGCGCCATTTCCCTCTTGTCTGAGAACTGTTGGAGTTTGGACAACAGCCCACAAATTTCAATTTCCCTGCTTTCGCATATAAAAAGTTTCGGCTGCCGTCTCACTCAATTCCGGGTTTTTTTTACTAACGTTCTTTTTTTCCTCTTGATTTGCCACCATTTTTCTACTTTGATGTTGACTTTCTTGCCGATTTCCCATAATGAGACTTCAAAGTGGGTGAAGTGTGATTTCGAACAATTCAACTTTCAACTCTACCCCAGTTTCTTTATAAAAATTATATTGCATAATATGGTGAGAAATAATATTTTTCATCAAATCAGCATACTGAGAGTTACCACTATTCTGCTCAAAAGGCTTTCATTCTTTCATTCATTCATTCATTCATTCATTCATTCATTCCTTTCTTTCATTCATTCATTCATTCATTCATTCATTCATTCATTCATTCATTCATTCATTCATTCATTCGTTCGTTCGTTCGTTCATTCATTCGTTCATTCATTCACTCACTCATTCATTCACTCATTCATTCATTCATTCATTCATTCATTCATTTGCTCAGTTGTTGGTTCGTTCATTTACTCCAGTCATTCTTCTAATTAACGGCTCATTCTTCTTGTACTTGAGTACTGTGAGATATTTTCCAATCAAAATAATTTCCTATAAATAGTAGTTACTGAAATATTATTATATCGAAATAATATTTTTAAAATTTAATTATATCAAAAAATAAATATTACAATATTAAAATAAAGAATTATCAAA
Organism: Aplectana chamaeleonis; assembly: GCA_029168955.1. Classification (NCBI taxonomy): domain Eukaryota; kingdom Metazoa; phylum Nematoda; class Chromadorea; order Rhabditida; family Cosmocercidae; genus Aplectana; species Aplectana chamaeleonis. The sequence continues at coordinate 55,529 of JAPDOI010001315.1, forward strand.
ATATAATAATGTTAAAAATACAAAAATGAAAAGAAAACTTTACGATGCGTTTGAAACCTCAACTTCTGCAGCCTCTCTGTCTATGTACATAGTAATCAAAAAATAATGTGAAATATCGACTTGTTCCGAAAATCGATTTTTGTTTTTTTTTTGTTTTTGAAAAAAAAGTCGGCCATTCATGGAATGATCAACCTAATACTCTCAAATCAGACTTTATTTTACAGGTTGAGGGGTTTGAAGGACCCATTCATCAATTTTATTCACAATAGACGTAGATATCTACTCATATAGTCTTTTTTCTGTTGATCGCGTGCGCTTACGCGCGCATGCTGCGTTTCCTGCTCTCCTACACTTATAAATCTCCCTCCCCTCGCTCCGCACACGCACGCGGAGTAACAGAGTAAGTTTGGCTCCGAAATAGAGGGTAAACTTTTGAAAAAAAAAACAGAAAAACGCTTTCTGCTCCTACAATCAAAGCCGCTAGCCACATCTATGTCCCGCCTTCGATGTTTCGTACCGACTGTGCTGTTTGAATTCCGAGGTGCAATCGCAACCTTTTCGTGCAGTGAAAGTGTGACTGATTTCGCGGGGGCAACGAAAACAAAACATTCAGCGTCCGTCGGCCTCACTTCTCGTTGAGGCCACCGCCCATCGATTCTCGCTCCCACCCTTTTTTCGAGGGAGTGGTCATCGATTCCATTTCCCGTCTCGGAAAATTGTTTTTGTGGAGCGGATTCTATTTAGACAGACTCTCGTTCCATCAGTGAAAGCTGCTGCTCGCATTGGCTTGGCATTGATCCGCATTTTGCATCACATTACGGGGTTGGTTGATGATGATTATTGCGCCTTAGTGCTTTATTTGTTCTTCATGGACTCTTTGTTTATCTATTTATTCATTCACCAGTATACTTACTATGGTGTTTAGATAAAAAGTTCAATATGTCATAATAATGTATTTAAAAACAAACAAATACAGGCTTGACAAAGAAAGTAGTTAGGTGTGGAGGTTCTTGTTGGTCACGCTTATCTTTGGAAGATTTTGATTCTTTTACTCAGATTTCGTAAGAAAACGAAGCTTGGATTCAAAATATTGGTTATATTTTTGCATTTTCGGCAACGAGATGAACTCATGAACTCGTTCTCTGTGATCCTTTGTATTGAGTCTGTTTAAAATGGTCCATTTTGGGAACCAGAAGAGATATTTGGAAGCAGCATCGAGAGTTCCTTTTCCTTGGAATGACACTGCTTCTGAGGAAGGAGTATAAGCCAAATTGAGCGTAATGTACATCCCTGAGATACGCGAAAAATTATTTCTTAATTGCATTAAGAATAATTGAAATAGGCGCGTTCGTATGCTTTGTTCAAAAGTAATCCTTATTCAATTTCCAGAGAGAGAGCTCTCGATTCTTGTTCCAAATACCTCTTTGGATCGCAAAATGGATCACTTGGAACAGATTTTTTCCTTTCTTCTATCTGAAATTCCTGAAAAAAATGAAGTAGATTTCATTGTGCATACTCTGTGAGTATCGGTGGAGAAATCCTGCTTTCCGCGTAATATCGAGAAATAATAGCGAAAAAGCTGGTCACCGCCAAACGCGTCATAGCCGAAAAATAACCGGGAAGCAATGCTCTCCAGGGAAGTTTGTTGCGCATTCTTGAGGCATGATTCAGATATCAACATTTTTGGGTATTTCTAGTTGTTTCCCGGATATTGCTTTAATGTTGAGCGAAAAGCCGAGAAATAGCCCACTAGGAGCCGCTGCGGAGCGTGCTGGGCTATTTGTCGGCCAAAACAGAGTGTCTGAGCGGTAGTAGATCTTGATTAGCTGTGGAGCAAGGGGCGCGCAACTATTTCCAGTCAGATTTTCGCCCATGTCAATTTTTCCGCCAGGGGTATTCGTGTTTTTCTAGAAAACAAAAACAGATATATCAGAAAGCAGAAAGGACGGAACGGCCAGAAAACTGAAATGGATTATTCTTGGAGGTTGAATATAGGCCGCGTGAGAGCGAAATTCCCAATTTTTATTCGCGTGCTTGTGCGGAGTGAAGGCTAGAGACGACCAGCGAGCGGAGGGGATTCAGAGGGATCAGGATTGTTATTATTTTATTTATTGAGTTTTTTAAAGCTATTATTTTTGGTCTCATATTCGACTTTTCGACTATAGTCGGATATAACATTTTTTCGAATATTCGACTTTTCGAATAAAAAGTCGAGTTTTTTATCCGACTACAACAGTCGGAAACTCATCCTATTTTTTGATTCGGAGCAAGTATAGTGTACTGGTGTTGTTTGCATACCTGCGCGTCTAAACTCTGTCCGATTGAAACTGTTTGCCCACGCGGTCGGCGTGCGTGTCAAACCACCATCGCAAAAGCTAAAAAATTTTACGAAGAATTTTTCGAAAGACTATTAACTATATATCCAATATTTCTGCTAATCGATTCACAAGTCCCAAAAATGCCTTGCCACGGCCGCTTGACGCACACGCCGACCGCATCGGCGGACAGTCTTTTTCGACCGGCTTTATCTGTGTAATGCGTAGGTTCTATATGCGTTTCCTCAGTAGAAAGCCTTCTCGATACACCGATTCATGTTACCCGTACTTCATTTTGCTCACTTGGTCTGTGCTAAAATATTATAGCTTCCCTTACAAGTGAAAACTTCAAGTAACTTGTTTAAAATTTGTTTAGCTCAGGAATTTTTGAACAAGTTATCCTCTGTCTCGGAGCGAAATTTTTTTGTGTTCATCGCGTGCGTCTGCGCGCGTGTGCTGCGTCTGCTCCCAACACTTGCTCGCTGTCTCTCCCCTCCCTCCGCACAAGCGCGCTAAGGAACAAGAAATTTGGCTCCGAACCAGAGGAGACACGTGACTTGGGCACAAACTGCTTCACGCAGCTCACTGCGTTTATCACGTAAGTAACTTGTTCTTGTAGTTTAGTTAAACTTGCATATAACCAGATATAATGAAATAGAAGAAACAAGCTACTAGCGGGACAAACGAAGTAAGGTCCCTACGTAAAGGCTTCAAGAAACTTGTTCATAGGTTCCGCAGTAGCATAGCTTCGTTGGGTGGAGCCATTTTCTCCACCAATCTTCTCCCCTGGGCAGGTGAAGTGGGCAATCTTCACCATAGGGAAAACCGGTGACAACCGGTGAAACGCTCCGAAAAAGAATTAATGTGACCCAACACTCAGGCAGGTCATTTTCAAGATTGGGTGTATGTGACTGCCGGTTTTTCGGCCATAACTTTTTTACCCAAAAAGATAGCCCTTTTGTGAAGGTTGTTTTTAGAATCTCCATAAAATTTTGCGTCGAATAGCGTTTCCAGTTTCAAAAATTCGTTCCCCTTCCACCAGCCGATTTCAGTTTATAAAGTGCGTTTTTTCGCCTGAAATTAGCGGTTATTTCGCCCATAACTTTCTTGTGCTTGGAGATAGACTTTGGTGAAGGCTGTTTCCGAAATTTCTTTATAATTCTGCGTCGACTGGGGTTTCCAGTTTGGAAAAAAATTTTCTCGATCTTTCAGCCTAACTCATTTTACGAAACACCAGTTTTTCGCCTATAACTCTCCAACCGTTGAAGATAGAATTCTAGTGAAGGTTGTTTTTCAAATCTACGTAAAACTCTGCGTCGAATGATATATTAGGTTCCTAACTTTGCTTGCTCCATAAGCCAGCCAGGTCGGTGGAGCCGAGCTCCATAGTTATCTCCATAGATTGCTCTCGCCCCTATGGTGTAAGTAGGAGACGCAGAATTCTCCTGGAGCCTACAACGGGGCTCGGCTCCGCCGACCTGGCCGACTTATGGGGCAAGCAAAGTTAGGAACCCAATGTATCATTGGACGCAGAGATTTACGTGGATTTCAAATACAATTTTTACAAAACCCTATCTTCAACGGTTAAACAGTTATAGGCGAAAAACCGGTGTTTCGTAAAATGAATCAGGCTGAAGGATCGAGAAGATATTTTTGCACAAACTTGAAACACCCGTCGACGCAGAATTTCATCGAGATTCCGAAACAACCTTCACCGGAGGTCTATCTCCAAGCACAGAAAAGTTGTGGACGGAAAACCGATAATTTCAGGCGAAAAATGTTTTATAAACCGAAATCGGCTGGTAGAAGGAAACGTATTTTTTAAACTGAAAACGCTATTCGATGCAGAATTTATGAGAATTCCGAAAACAACCTTCACCGAAGGAATATCTTCTAGGCAGAAAAGTTATGGACGAAATACTGATTGCTTTTGGTGAAAGAAACGTTACTGTAGAAATTGAAATCGGCTGAGAGACTGGAAACGTATTTTTCAACATGAAAACATTATTCGACGCAAAATTCCATGGAGACTTTGGAAACAGCCCCGTTCAAAGATTCGTCTTAAAGGGCAAACATTTACGAGCGAAGAACGGGTAGTTTTTCGGAAATCGCTTGAGAAAATTTTTTCGAAAATTTCTGACTCCAAGGCAGCTCAAGGGGAATTTTTCATGGCCTAGGCAGATCATTTCATTAAGAATAGTGACTTTCAAAAGTAGGTCATCTAACGAAAAAATTCAGAATTAATGATCAAAAAGAAAATATACTGAATGCAAGGAAAAGAGGATTGAGAAACGTCAAATTTTGAAGTTGCAAGTCCATAGGAATCTTCACCATTCCTCACTCAGGTATCGTAAACAACCTTTCACCCTCGGACAGCTGCCTCCACCCCAACGAACCTATGCGCAGTAGTACGCTGCAGTTTGACATGCATGTTTGACAAATATAGCCGTCGGATTGAGAAGTCCGTAGCCGGATAAACATGACGCCCTTTTTGGTTACGGTAAATCGAAGTTGCGAATTTTTGATTTCTCGCTGCCTCACAATAGCTTATGAATTTTGGCCCTCGAATAAAGTTTTTTTTTTCATTTTCACTAGCTTCATGTAGTTTTTCACCACTGTCTGCCACGAAACCTTGATTCAGCCCATTGATCTGCGCCAGTTGGCTGTCACCGATGTCTCTCCCTGCACGACGCACAATTATCCCCCATTTTCCCCGCCGATTTTTTGTGAAGTAACGCGTTTAAGAAGTCTTTTTCGTATCTGGTCGCATCTGTTCTCCCTGGACCTCATTGTTATACCCTCAGTTCTAGCGGTTTTCATGGGAATACTCACCTTGTAGCTCGAAAAATATAGTAATTTTCAGATGTTTGAACTAGCTTTCATCGCGGTTTGTTTGCTGATTTTGGCATATATTGCTCTAAAGCTTGGTAGGAGCGGATTCTTCAGCAATATTCAGGTACGATTTTCATGTAACATTCATTATACGATTTCTGGACCTTTTTTTCTATTTGGTTTACCTCACCCCAATAAACGTCGTGAACATACCGGTCATTGATAGCAGAATGACTGGCATTTCCTATATAGTTAGGTCCGTGGCTGGTTCCCCCAAGAAAAAAAAAGCATTTAAATCTCACCCGCGGCTGACCCGGGGTCGCTTTCGCCGACTCGCTAATTGGTTCAGGCTGAGAGAAGGGCGCAGATGATCAGCTTGGCATACCGCCAGCCGCCGGTGAGATTTAATTCTTTTTTTTTCATGAGGAAACAAACCACTGACGTAACTATACTCAGAAAAGGAGCAGACTTATTTGATAGTTAGGAAATGTGGAGGATTACCTATCGATCGGCTTATCTTGGGCCAATTATTATAATTTTTGGCGCGGGTGTAAAGACGGTTCGAGTAACGGTCGTAATGACAATTTTCGTCCAAACTTCGGCGCTAACCCAGTTGAGGGGGGGGGGAACTCAGGTTACTGTGCTTATCTGGGTCAAATACCGGTCCGCAATTGCGTCTCGACACGCTTTGCGGCCGCACGCGCTCGAGTCAGTTGGGGTTCCAGCGCCAAAGCCGACTCAATATGACTTTTTTATACAGTTTCCTTCGATTTCGTTTAGTTTCCAGTTTCTAAAACCCACCTAGAGTGAACAGATCGGTGGCTGCGGGGCTGGAAACTCTTCCGACTCTGAAGCGCGCGGCCGCGAAACGTGTCGAGACGCAATTGCGGACCGGAATTCGACCCAGATAAGCACAATACAAGTGAGGAATGAATGTTATCACTTTCAGAAATTGAATTATTCCCTCGGAGTTCTTACAAAAACAACGCTGATAACGCTATCAGGCATCTGATATGGACAGAAATTTCCGTTCCGATGGATGAAACCCTAGTGCCCCCCCCCAACTATGTTTGCTCCCAAACTCAGGGTTGAGCAGGCCGTTGCGCCAATTTTAGGCGGAGCTACGACCCCCAGCCCTGATGATCGGAACTTTGGAAACATTTTACGATCCCCTCTATATGTAGAGATAAAAAATTGCTTGAGCTTTTCTTGAGTAACAAATTTTGAGAACTTTCAAACTCGTGCTCATAGAAGACAATTCTCCTATTCTTGTCTCAATTCACCTTACCATATAGTTTGAGGGAAATTCTCACTTTTCTCTGGAAATTTTACGAGCCCCCCCCCAAATGCTCCTTTTTTTCAAAAAAAAATCCAAAATTTCTACGACCACCCCCTCCCTTTGCGCCAAGTCGCAACCCTGCTCAACCCTGCCCAAACTGCATCCAGAGGTTATTCCGAGCGCGAATGTGAGGTTTGCTTTCTGTTTTCCGATGGTTATGGTAGGTTACTGTAAGTATTCGGCTGTAGGCCGATGTTTTAGGTTTGGATGAACCTTTCCCCTTGTGTTCTTTGGCACCCTCATCGCGAATTCAGAATACATTGTTTGATTTGAGAAGAGTTACGGTAGGACGATCTGGCTTTTTTGCCATTTAGCTACGGTAGCCTATCGTAAACTTTTAAGATGGGGAAAACGGTCTAACTAAATTACCACTCTGAACGACTCCTTGTCGAGAATAGTTCTTTCGATCCCTAGAAACTGAAGTGGAATTGTGTTTAGATTTTTTTTTCGGGAGATCGAGACCGTCAAAGTTTTCGAAAACGAGGAAACAACAGAAAAGCTATCTGTGCTCATTGGCAGAGGGTTGTCGAAAATTGCCGAGGCCTCGGTCATAGTCGGTTGATTGGCGTAGCCAGCCCGGTCGATAATAATGAAAAATATGAATCAGGCAGGGTTTAAATTTCCGATATTCACATGGTATAAGGCAAGAGATGAATGATATCCATGATGACGTTCCACATATTCCATACATAATGACCGCGTCAGCCACGGCTGACCACACCGGAGGCAGCATTAAGAATGATGGTAGCGCGTGCTATCACTGATTCCGGGCTACTATGCACGTCGGTGTCTCATTCTTCGCACACTCCCTCCTCCGCTTAGCGCGTTTGCGCTAGTTCTGGCGCGCGCCACCTCGATACTTAATACCACCTCGGGTGTTTTCTGCTACCTCCATCATCCATGTTTTTCATACGTGTCGACCGGGTTGATACGGCAGGTTACGCGGCGTTCAGAGCTTATTCGCGGCCTCGACGGAATAATCAGCATACATATTGATCAAGCGGCGTCGCGTCGCTTCGTCGCTAGGTGTTCACTGTGAAGGCGCGGATACATTCAAAATGACGCGCGATCCGCCATCGCCCGACGTTCATCGCGTCGCCTTGCCCTGCAACGCGACGCTACGGACGTCGCGCGATGGAATATTTTTTTGCCGCTTCTCTTCAAGTTTTTTTCATTAACATTGGCAAATCCAACGATGAAAAGAATGAAATAGGCATACATACAGTTAGGTCCGTGGCTTGATTTCTTGAGAAAAACATTTAAATCTCGCCGGCGGTTGGCGGTACGGTTAGCTGATTAGCTGCGCTCTTCTCTCGGTTTGGGTCAGTGAGGCCTCATTCAGGGTTCCAATGCCGCGCGGCGTGATCGGATGATAACCATGAGCATTGATCGAGATCGCGTTGAACGTCGATCTGTATTCAAAACATGACATCGCGGCGATCAGCGACGGAGTGTGAAATAGGCCTTAGCGGGCCGGCGCACGCGACCGTCGCTCCATCCGCTTGCGAGATTCAAATGTTTTCTCTTGAGGAAGCAAGCCGCGAACAAAACTATTCATAAGATCACATGCACTCGAAGGAACACAAAAATTTGTTGGTATTGCTACAGAAGAATTTCAGTCGCTTGTTTACGCAATTGCGCGTAGTCGCCCAGAGATCGCGCAGCGTTCTTACCTGAACACCTGCGGCATGTGATTTTCGCGTCGCACTGACATATGCCATCGCATCGCCCCGCCAAAACTCTGAACGCCGCCGTATGGCGATTTTTTCAACCAACCCTGACTGGAACCTGAGTCTCAATATCAGGAAGTGAATTTAAATCACTTTGGAGAGTTTACCGTTATATATGTTTGAGAGGTTAGTTGTACTGACAATCCACTTTAGCGCAGCCAGAAAATCATAATCGTTTGACCAAAGCCCGCATACAAGGTCTATTTTTAAATATTTTCTCGGTGGATAAGTTATGCGACAGTGCCTATTCCGCAAGAGGAGGTCATTTCACATAGTGCTAAGTCTCCGCTTTCAAATCTAGCTCTTTTGGGGTTCATGATCACGAGTCCTGTTTCCGTTCTCTGATTTCCGAGGTATTCCGGATTGTATCGGTTGTCAAATCGTATCGTACAGTTGGCACGGATCGCATTGACCGTTTGTTGTTCCCTCATGGCTGCGTAGTTTGCATTGGCGCAAACTCGGTGTACACATCTTACGATATACGTGCACCGGGTTGGCGTCAACGCAAACCAGACCTTCAAGAGGGAACCAAGATGGTTAGTGCTATCCGTGCTCGTTATACCTACCGTCACATACCATAAGCCATATAAAATTGAAACACCGGCCCTCTTCGGTGTAAACACGGTGCTTGATTGCGTTTACTATCGTTCTCGGAGCAAAATTCCGGTCCGCAATCACGGACCACGGCTGTTGCATCATTTGACACGTGCCAATCGTGCTGGGAGAAAGGTGAATCGTGCTGGGACCAAGTGGTCCCAGCACGATTATCTTGTGTGCGTGATGAAACAGCCGTATTCCTCATATACGGACTGGAATTTGGTTCCTAGGACGACAGTATGTAATGGAACATACTACTCATTTCAGAGTGAAGAGAGTTACGGATGAGAGAGGTCGTGAAATTCCTAACATAAGGAAAACAGCCTTGACATGTTGTCAAAATTAGCTCGGGTTTCTAATTAAGACAGGTTCTGCGCCAACGCTTGATATCACCCACCACTTAGCAAGCTTTTTTCAGCCAGCTGTCACCGAATCACCTAAATATCTTGGGAAGTCGCTGACCGTTTACTACAAGCACAATATTGGGCCATATTCAGGAACCGGGTCGTTATTCAAAGAGGTCAGTTCCAGATCCTCTTATTTCTTGGAGGATTGTGTCACACTTAAATCTGCTCCAGCATCCGTTGATCGTTGTACGGGTTTTAGGTACGCGAACTTCTGCCTGCCGGTTCGACGACGTTCGGCATTTATTACGACAATCCAAGGGTGGGTTTGCATTCGTATGTTTCGAGTTCCGTTTCTTTCCCTCCCCATTCATCCTTGCTCAGGCACTCGGGGCTACGGCCGCCGCGCCATTGGTCGCCGAGCCGCGCCTCCGATCAGCGCATTGTTGTCGGAAGGTGCGCGGATCGGCGTCCTCCAGTAAAATCTGTCGGTCCCCGGCCCCCGAGCGGTCTAAAATTTGTCCATAAGCGGCTCAAAAACTGTCATTTTCGCCATGTCAATTTTCGGCGTTTCCGGATTCGTTCAGGGGACACGGGGACAGCCCACAAGGATCACCCCTGTTGGGATCCCTACGGAGGGGAGGGAGTGACCCCATCGCCACGGTCCGCAGTGGGGTGCATCCCACCGTGGACCGTGGGGAGATGGCCCCCAGTTGGGTACCTCCCCCCCCTCCCCGAGCCGTGGGGAGCTCTCTCCCCTCCGCGACCAAAATTATCCTCCGGTGTCCGGTGGATCTTCTGGAAAGTGACTCGAGGCCACCTTCCAGGTCCGGCTCCGAAGAGCTGACTGAGGCACGCGGTGAGATGAGGAGTCTTTTATACTAGCAACATTGTGAATATCTTTGTCTAAACATGTTGATGATTCCGAGCAACTGCATAGGGTCGCGGATGGCTGTGAGTGCCGATGTGCGTATACGCGTCGCGGTCGAGAATCTGCTTGGCGGTCGAGAACGGGCGCGGATGGCCGAATGACTCTCTCAAGGTTGGCAGATGGCCGTTTCGGCCTCAAAAGTGTGTCGGGCCGTCCCCCCAAGTGCCTGAGTGGTTCCCCAATTGTTAGTTGCTGAGGGCGCAGCTACGAGCGGAAAGAGTAGCGCCAACAAGTTCGGTTTACACTATTCAGCTGCATTGCATTCATTTTTCACGGTTTTATGAGAGTAATTGGCCGTGGAGAAATTGAAGAAGCTAATTTGGGGAAAAAAGTGATTGTCTTCAATCCGGCCGCGGTTACACTTTATTTTCAGTAGTAATGCTACTTTCGTCATTGAGGACGAGAGCGTCGTGAAAGTCCGAAAAATTGAAAACAGATTTAATTTTCCGGTTCAGCGCCCCAAATTATCTTCTGCGATAAATTTGAGTACAATTTTCTAGATTTCTGGACTCGCAAAAAGCCCATGTGGCTCCTGGGTTCTGCACAATTTTTTTTCGCCCGAAATTCGCCTGGGGAGGGGGGGGGATTCGGGGCGTTGAACGTGAGTCTGAGTTTTTTCCACGTTTTGGACGATTCTGGTTTTCGACCCAACACTACCACCCAATGGCAAGCTATCCAATCATGGACCAGGTAGGAAGGGCTGTACAGGGTTAAACGGGGTTGCAAAATTTTACAACGGGGATGGGGTGTCGCAACAATTTTGGCCCGAAAATGATACTAAAATTATGCTTAGGGTTGGACCAACTGCTTTGGTGGCCCTGAGTTTATCAGAAAAGAAGACACCGCCTGTCCCAGAGAAAGAAAGGAGTGAAGACGAAGCTAGACGGTGATGAACGCGGATGGCCACGCAGCGCGTTTAAGCCATATCCTGAGCGAATTCCCCTTACCTCACCGACTATTTTTTGTTTTTGTCGGAATTATGTTTGATTGGGTGGTTCGAATTTAAAACAAAGTCTAAAAAGCTATCGGCGAAACAACGAAAATTGACTTTTGATGCGTCTTATACATGCAACGCGACATTCCGCGTTCACTTGCAACCGCCTGAACTTTTTTCTGGGGAGGCTGAATCCCTGAGTAGGGCGTACTCATCACCCGCTATGTACAGTGATATGTGTTTGTAACGTTTCGGTCATTTTCCGTGATCTTCAGGAACGCGATGAGCGTCTTCTCCAGTCGGCGATTGGAGTTGTCTACGGAGGTTAGTTTTTTCTAGATTATTTCGTAGAAAGTTGTGGGAAAGGAGGTGTCGTTATAATTGGCCCCTATTCTTCTTTTCGGACTCAGTGAGCAGGCTGTTGCGCCAATTCTCAGCCGAGCTATTATCACCCGCTTGTTGACCAAATTTTCTGAAAAGTTCGAAGAACTTTGACGATCCACTCTCACAAATAGGCACAAAATTTGTACAGGCTATAAAACGGCTACATTCACATGGTCCCTACGCGTACTGGTGCGAGGCGGAGGTTAGAGACAGTGAGAGAGCGGGGGGCAGACGGAGGCTGAGGCATCGCGCGCGCCGCTCGCGCCTCGAATGATTTGAATTACGACGTTTTATAGAGGATATTCAGCACACCGAATAACCTCTGAATAGAAATTTTGACTGAATTTTGATACTTTGTCCAAACTACCGTATACCTACCGCAATCTACCGTAAGCTGTAAAAAGATCGATAAATGGACATCAGTTTCGTGTTAAGCACTCCAAATAACCCATTAAGAAACATTTCGTGCCATACCTATCGTACCATCCCGGAAATCGTCAAAAGTCTCGTTTTAGACCTCAAATTGTCCCCCCTGATGGGAAATTCCGAACGATTTCAGTGGAAGACCAAAAAATACAAAATAAATCTAAGAAAAAACTTTTAAAACCCGCAAATACTAAATGAATCATTTAAAAGTTTACAACCGATAACTTCTAAATAGAGAAGACTCTTTTGAAGAAAATTCTTTTCTTCTGCAATTCTTATACTAGCCCACCCCAAATTTTCTGTTTTTTTTTATATTTCACGATCGAATACATAGAAAGGAGCTCCGGAGGAGCTCAGCTCATATGCGCGGCGCACGCGGTGGAAAGCGGCTGCGCTCACGTTGCCGTTAGAGCGCCGCGCACGTCATATCTAGCACGTCGCGAATGCGTCCGAGTCGCATATTTTTCCCTGTATTCGATCAGCAAGCCACTGAACCCTGGAAGTGTGTCGTACTTCGAGTATCCCCTTTGGCGATGTGATGAAATATTGGTTCTTATGGAGAAAGTTTTGTGGAGCGGGCTATCCCCATTTCTAACACTTTTTGGAAGACACACTACACTCTTGGACATGAATTTGTTATTTTTATTCGACTGTGTAGTAGACCCTGCTATTCAACACGTGCCAAAAGCGAGATTTAAATTCCTCCAAATAAGCGACCACCACAGGCCCGACCTCCTTCGCTCGCCGCCACGGGCCACACCCCCGGCCGAATTTCCGAACTCAATAGCGGCTAGATGGATGGATGAATTCCCAACTAGTCTTCGTTCAGTTCGTTGCCGAACTTCTTCATTTCCTGGCTCGCTGTCGTGCAATGATTGCTAATGAAGAGAAATACAGGCGTGAGACAAGTCGTCCACCGATTTTCACCCTCCAAATATAGGCATCTTTAAGAAGTCATAACTCTGTTGATAGAGGGTCTTGGACGATTACAGAGATACCACTGCGTTCAACTTGTGAATCCGTCCAAGATCAGCATAAAAACTGAAAAAAAAAAGATTTTCTGGATGTTCTATGCCTTTAAGTAATGTCTGATGGAGAGATGAGGTGATTTAGCCCCGCCCCAAGCGACCCCCCTTCACGGCAACGGAAATTTCAATCCCCAAAGTCCCAAAAGCATAAAGAACTTCGTGCGCCTATCCACGTAGCTAGCTCGCGTGCCGCGCATCAATCGATACGGGTAAGATCAATGTATGACGTGGCTTGCGAACATGCTGCGGGCGGTCTTTCTGTGAGGCGATTACGCATGGAGAGAACGATAAAGATATTCGTGTTTTTCTATCTTGAATGTTTTCGGTAGTAAATTTTTAATAGAAATCATTTTGCAGAAGATGGAAAGGATCTGTACACCGACAACTATGCTCAGCAGCTCAATCGATGGGGATATGAGAAGATGGTCTTGCCAAAGGTTTGTAGTAGTTGAATGAACTTTCTAAGCAAATTATAGTTAGTGGTTGTCAGAAGGGTTTCACATAGTCGAGCGAGAAGAGTCGCACCGCCAGTATGGACATGGGTTGGGGGAGATAGCCAGCCTCGTGGGTGCCCCTTATCCCAATCTGTGGAGCTCCGCTCGCCTCGCGCGACTATGAATCTCTGAAGGGCGTTGGATATATTCTCCACTTTTACATGCTTTAGGTTGAACGAGCTGTTGAAGTGACGCAGCCCTATGATGGATCTCTATCAATCTTTGCCCTCATCTATCGTACTTATGGTATCATTCGGCAGTTCATTGAGGTGGGTTTGGCTCTAGAATAATTCATAATACTACGACTTTTCTTATACACTATACGTTCTTTCCGAATGCAGAGGTCGCTTCAGATATCGCAAACCGTCAAGTGCGAATCATCTGGTAGTTCTGATATGGAGCCACAAAATGCAACGGGTTTTGCCCGAAATACGGAGTTGAGCAGGGTTGCGACTCGGCTCAACGGGAGGTCTTAGGAACTTTTGGAAAATTTCAGATGAAAAATTTATAATTTGGGGGCGGTCGTCAAATTTCTACAGAAAAAAAGAGTGCGGAATACAAATATGATGACTATTTGTAGAGGGGGGATCGCAAACATTTTGAAAAATTTGTTCAACAGGATGGGTCGAAGCTTCGCCGAAAATTGACGCAACGGCCAGGCCTGCTCAACCCTGGCACCTAGCTGAAGAACCACTCTGTGCCGACTTTGTAGGATTTACGAATGCACACTCTACTTCGCAGCGAAAACTACTTGGCTCCTTCGCGTTAGTACGAGAGCGAGGAATAGACAACGAGAGAGTTGGTGGGTAAGTAGTGATGAGCATACGCTCGCAAACGCACGCGATGGTATAGAGTGAATTTCGCTTTGGAATAGGGTGTATGTGCTGTCGTTTTCCGAGCCAAATTCCGGTCCGCATTTACGGACAACAGCTGTTGCATCACACGACAGGATGATAATCTTGGTGCGATCGCTTGGTCCGAGCACGATTTACCTTTCTCCCAGAGCGGTTAGCATCGTGTTGCGTGGTGCAACAGCGTAGTCTGCAATTGCGGACCGGAATTTGGCTACGAGAACGTCACTATGTGCGTCACATCTCAATCACCATGTTCTAGGAGAACCGTCTGGACACAACTATAGGCTTAGAGTTCTATAATAGTGGAGAGATCTGTGTTTCTTTTCCTCTTGATCACGTTGAAGAATTTGTGATCCCGGAGGTGAGGTGTTTCCCATTGTATTCTCTTGGATACGCAGTCAACTCCTTCCTTTCCAGCATCTCAGGCAGGAAGCATTAGAATCCAGACTAGCTAAGAGGAAGTTTGATTCCGATGAGGAATCCAGTGAGAGTGAAGCTGATCCTCAGTCGAATGCGGCACACGACGGTGAGGTCGAGATTGAGGCTGGTGGTGATAAGAAGGATGATTAGAGGGCATCTCATTATTGTATGTATGGGTGATTTTTTTGTTTTGACATGACTGAGCATCTCCAATGTTTAGTTGCGTGGTTTTATTTTTCTCCCTTTTTCCATGTTTCAAGTGCCTTGGAGAGATTTCGTTTTTTTACATATCCAAGTTTTTTCCCTCTGTTTGTTACGGTTTTGAATGAAGCTTTTATTTTCTTTTCTGTTTTTCCCAGCAAAAAAGGAAATATTCTATTAAGATTATTTGGCTTCTTGAGAGCAATAGTATTTATTCATATGAAAGCACACTGGGTGAGAAACGCTTGAAACGGATGTTGATACTCTGTCATTCATCCTCGTTGAGCAGGACCGATGAATCTTCCTTATGCTGAGTGGCACCAAATAGACGACTCCAGCTACTGAAATTGGTATTAGAAATGAAGATATATAGGATCAAAGGGATTCAATACGTAGAAATCTTTTGGTTTATGAGACAAAAATTCTTTTGGTTTATGAGTCATGCTGAAGCGGTTCGCGGTTCCAAACAGGGTAGCAGCGTTGAGCGGAATGGAGGCATGAAATGTCCGAGATCTGGTTTTGGGGCAAAATTTTCCTCTTTGGGTATGGGTTTTCGCGTGCGAAACATCAGAAAATAGTCAAATATACGGCATTTGGTTTCGAAACGTGGATATCGGCTGATCCATGATTCCGGCTGGGAGTGGACAGAAGCTTGAGGGGTCATTTGTACTTTCGCGGCTGAGTGGTGCGGCACAGTGCATTTCTGTGATATTGATCACGCGGCGTGGCACGTTCTATGTTATTGGATTTCACTTCGCCGCACGCTCGGCGGCGGAAGTGTAAACGATCCCTGAGGTGAAGATCGGTATTGTGAGGTCCACTTCATGCTTCGACTTTTCGCTCGTTGCAACAATCCATAGGTAAGGGCTATTTTGTTGGAACATCATGCAGAGAAGTCGAAGTTCACACGGACGCTGACCGCTGTGCACTGTGTTGGGCATGGTCTCATTCATACTTTCCCTCGCCGCAATCTGTCGCTGGTGCCATTTGACGCTTCGTTCATAGCTCGACTAAATGTAGTTTTGCACTATTGATCGTGATCGCAAGATGAATATTATGGGATTACAGGTGTGCACTCCATCATGCGCTTCGCGGCCTAATTGTGGGCGTGCTTTAGGATTTATGCGAATATTTGAATTGCAGAGCCGTGCCTCGCTGTGCTCAACAGCATTGGCAGTACCACTGATTTTTTTTGCAGAAAAAGCGCTTTTCGGCGTTTTTTTTGCGCTGACAAAGCGCCGCGTCGCCATAACTTGCTTCAAACTGGTCCGGGGAATGTGCACGGATGTTGTTTATCTAGATCTTTCTAAGGCCTTTGATAGGGATCCGCATAATACCCTCATAAACAAACTCATTGCAGTGGGCATACACCCCCGCACAGTTTCCCGGATCAAGGCCTTTCTCACTGACAGGTATATGATGGTTAAAGTCAACAATCTTTTTTCTCAGCCTAGATGTGTGACAAGTGGTGTTCCCCAGGGAGGGGTTCTATCTCCCCTCATGTTCAGTATTTACATTCACGATCTGCCCCAGGTTATTGCTTCAACCGGTGTTAAGTGGTCTGCTTTTGCAGACGATATCAAACTGTACCATAGCCTGGGCTCTCTCGGCGATGAGGTGGTGTTACAAAATGCTGTAAACCTTGTACATCAGTACGCTTTGGACTGCGGACTACCTCTTTCTGAAGATAAGACCAAAGTGCTCCACATTGGTCGTCACAATTCTGAGGCCAATTACTATATTGAGGGTTCTCTTATCGAAAAAGTAGCAGAAATAAAAGATCTCGGTTTCCTGGTGACTGAAGATCTCAGTTTTGATAAACATTGTGAGCAAATCGCAGCCAAAGCACAAAAAGTTGTTTGTCAACTCTTTCGCGGTCTTGTAACTGATGATCCTAGAGTGCTCCTTCGATCTTACAAGACTTTCGTCAGGCCACTTTTGGAATACGGTACTGTTGTCTTCAATCCTTTTAAGCGCAAAATCATTGACAGAATGGAAAGAGTGCAAAACAGCTTTACTAGGAAGCTTTTTATCAGAAGACTAGGTTTCCTGTATGACGGTATACCTAGTTCCAGTACTAGAAACGCCAATCTTAAGTTGCCCACCCTTGCCTTACGCAGACAGAAATTTGATCTCATTATGTTCCATAGACTCCTGACTGGCAGCTGTGGGCTTTCAGCTGGAAAATTTCTCACCATTGGACCATCTATTACAAGAGGGGGTGCGTCAAAGCCAATCATTTCCAAGGCCAAGTTGGGCTGTAGGACGAATTTTTCGTTAACAGGGCATCCGCTAGCTACCTCAAATTCACGAAAAACCGTGTGCCACCTTGTTCATTTCATGCGTTCAGAAACATGGTTAATGATTACCTTGATCCGTCTTGATCTTGACTTTTTATTGTTTTCAGTAGGTTAACCTCTTTCTATAAATAGTTTTTTTAATGAATTCCAGAGATATTCTCGTTGCTTGTTAACCGTTTTAGTTTTGTTGTTTCCTTTTACACATGAGTATTCCTCATGAATAAATCAAATCAAATCAAATCAAACTGGTCCGATTCCAAATTTGAAGTAATTTCTGGATTGCTTTCAATGAGTCCCATATGACAATGCTACAAAATAATAGAATCAGCTTTAGAAGTGCATCGAAAATTGCATATTTGCACCACAAACTCTCTTATATGAACTGGTTAGACGATCATGATCGCAGAAACCTATCATGTTTTGACCTGTAGTCGATGTGAATTTTGGAAGGAAATGCACATTTTCCAAAAGGATAACGAAGTCGAGAAGACTGGTACACTTACCATTGCATTTGCCTCACTGAGGGAACACGAAAACCACCCCAAAATTCATTTCGTCAATTTTGAAGCGAGATATAAAGATGAGGCCCTTTAATAAATATTGCCGGGACTCTTCCGCTACTGCTCCGCGACTTCTCCGTGGGTCACGCTTCCGCAATTCTACCGCGACTTCCTGGACTCCTCCGGCGACCTTACCGCGATTTGGTCGATGAATAATCGTTAGCGGTTCTGCTCCGCATCTCCCCCGCTATCCCTCCGGCAGGCGCCAAGCCGGAGGAGTTGCGGCGGAACCGCGGCAAAGTTTCTCAGAAATGTATGCCCTAAAAACGCCAAAAACGCTTTTTCTGCTGAAAAACATGCGCGCTACTGTATGTTTTCACAATAATCAGTTACACTGAATTCAATCAAGCTCACACAGGGTTCTTCTGCGATGCAGTGCATAACCCTTCACAGCCTGACACAGATTTGAAAGGAGAATCTGCGGAGAAAGTTATGTCACACTTCTCCGTGGATTGGTGAACTGTATATTGATGTCCTGCTCAGTTCTTGAGCTCACCACAGAGAGCTGTCTCTCTAGAAAGTGATTATCAATGAACAGGGCAAATATAGTTGGGAGGATAGGATAGGTGCTTTCTACACACCGAAGGAGGAGTTGTCTCGGCTTCTGTGGCTCAAGTTCCACTCGAGACCACTTCGCTTGCATTGAGTAGCGCGACGTGTTGAACTGCAAATGCGGGACGACTCCCTCTGTGTGTAGAGAGCTCCTATCCCCAATATCATGAGTTTGTCCTATGCCTTGCCGTTCAGTTGACTGTCTCAATCATTATCTTTCACCTCACATGAGGCTCCATGCCACGAGCAGTCAGCGGTGGTTTCCAGGCAGAACATCTTTATCACTAGCAGTGTTTCACAGTGGCGTGCCGCCCGGCTATTGGTGAGGTCAAGAGATCTACAGGAATGTTCCAACGAATATATTCCCATATAAGCTTCCACACCTCAAAAAAAATGAAAACAAGTAACATATCGACGGGATACTGCGTGCGGGGCAACTCCGATATGTTACATGTAACTTGAATAGCACAATATAAGTCGCAAGTAACTTAAATTGACCAAAAAGATAATTCCAAGGTTGATGTACGACGCACTCGCGGGGTCAGGCTTACCAGTGGCGTTGCTGTTGGTTCAGTTACCCAACTTTGAAGTATTTGACGCCACACCAGCAGGGAAGGCCCAGCACAGCATTTTTTGCGTAGTGTGTAGTCTGGGACACGCCCTCTGCGTCGCGTGTCGTCTGCGTCGCGTGATGGCCACCCATAGTGAAAATTCAAATGTAAGTTACATGCAACATAAGTGTAACTTACATGTAATATAAATTTAAGTTACATGTAATATGAATGTACAATGTTACATGTAATATAAATGTAAGTTACTTGAGACATTCAAGTAAGTTACATTTATATTACAAGTAACTTGTTTTGATTTTTCTGAGTAAGCGCTAGCGTGGCGCCTGTGGTATACCTGCGTCGGAGAGCCTGTCGCTGTTCCCAGCAAGAGATCCACGACTGGTCCAAAATCAAAATTGATCAATAACAGAAATGTCGCTGACGGCATCGACAGGCTCAGTGACGCATGTAAAGTCTGTCCGAATGGCACTGTCCGCCCACGTCGTCGGCGTGCGGGTCGAGCGCCCGTCGCGATAGCATTTTTCGGACGAGCCTTCCCACAGCTGCAAACACCTGACTCGAGTATTAGTCACTATTCGTCTAATATTGCTGCCTATCAATTTACAGGACCAAAAAACGCCTTCGCGACGGCCGCTCGACATGCACGGCCACGGCATGGACGGACAGTCTCATTTGAATGCTTTTTATACATATCATAGGCTTTAGGGACAGCTGCTTTTCTTCGATCGCGGCGACGCGTCACTAATAGCTGTCATAGGCCCGATTTATACTTCCCCTCGTTTCGATGCGTCTCTCGCGCCATTTGAGTTCTGCAGAGCTGCGGCGACCGGCGAGTGGTTGCCGAGAGTCAGCCTCGGCGCGCGTGCAGAAATGCTTTCGGGCAAGATTGTCGCCGCGTCGGTCGCTATCAGTGACACAGGGCCGTCTCCGCGTGAAAACACCGGTGCCTTCCGTCGCCATCCATGCCCAAAGGGGTCTGCAGAGTTGCTGCGACCAGCGACTGCTCGCGGAGCTTGGCAGCTGACGCGGCGACAAAAATGCTTCCGAACATTATCGCCACCGCGTCGGTTGCCGCCCTGAGTGACGCAAGACCGTCACAGCGTCAAAACACTGCGGTGCCCCCTTCGTCGCCGTTCA
The DNA here is from genome assembly GCA_029168955.1 of Aplectana chamaeleonis. Classification (NCBI taxonomy): domain Eukaryota; kingdom Metazoa; phylum Nematoda; class Chromadorea; order Rhabditida; family Cosmocercidae; genus Aplectana; species Aplectana chamaeleonis. Next base: position 75,479 of record JAPDOI010001315.1, read on the forward strand.
CGCCGCGTCGGTCACCCTCGTCCCCGTACGTAATCGATATTGCATCACCCAGCGCTGTTGTTTTTGTTGTTGTTGTTGCCCATCTTCCACCATAACCATTGACCCTGTATCCAAACTTCCGGTACGTAGACGGCATAATCGAAGCAACTTTTCTAGGATCCTCTTTTTTGGAGGATCCCTGAGTGGGGCGTTTTTCGACCCTCTTTTTTTTCTTTTTTTTATTATTTGTTTCTTTCCTTCTTTATTTTTTATTTTTTATTTCGTCGCTGCGAGCAACGCATCGACATCAACTCTGCAGATCCCTTTTATCACTCATATCGATAATGAATCGACATCCTTGATATGCAGCTGTCGCGGGAGGTATGAACTAGGAGTGCGCAAGGTTGCGTTCGCAACGTGTTCGTCGCGTCGCCGTGTCGCTGGGCAAGGGATGGCCTTGAGGCCTAATACATACGTCGCGCAAACGCTCGACAACGACGGCGTCGTACATTGCAGCTGATCCTCTTAGGCAGCCTCCGCCGCGTTGCAGATTCACTATTTCATCGCGTGGCTGGTAGGGCGTCATATCGCGGCGTCTTGAAACCTAGGTTTCTTCCAGAGAACGATCGCGGCACTCACTTCTTTGTAATTGGGTCAGGCAACGATGGTACTCTAGAAAACACCCCCGGTGGCGCGCCAGTCGACACCGATATTTCAATCATTAGTCTAACAATGATCAGGACGCTTTGAAATGCCCTTGGAGTTTTCACCAACGTCCTCTCAAAGCGAGTTCTGCCTCAGGATTACGCGTTCGGAGGCCAACTGTGCACGCGTACGATTGGATGAGTACACAGCATTCGCGGCGGCTGGTACTAAGAAAGCTTTTGCGTTCACGCCTCGGTAGATCCACCCATTTGACGCAATGTGGAAAAGATTGTTGATGGGTCAGTTGTTATCGTAGCTGCAGCTTATCGCTGACAGACCGTCCCTATGTTTCATTCTCATGCTGAAGCGTTAGAGTTTCGTCGTACAAGGGTTTGAACATCAAATGCTACAAAAAGCTACCTTCTACTTCTATCACCCAAAATAGGGAGCACGCGTTGTCGAAACCAAGGACCAAAAATAATGTCGTTGTAGATGAAGATACCTAGGACAAGTAGTGCGAATCCGACAACCTGAAAAACAATTTGATATTTGTATTAGAATTTATGTTTGCATACCGAAATGGAGTAGGCGGCAAACCTTTAAAGGTATGAAGTGTTCACCGAAGAACGGTATGCTCAGCGTCCAAATCACTAGCGTTCTCACACTGTCGAGAACCATACGAGTTGTAGCAGACAGCTCTTTGGTGACCGACACTGCAGCGAAGTTGAAGAAGGCAACACTGAAAATAGGTGACGCGTGATAGAGTACTCCGGTGCAAGGTGAATCGATTATCTGGCTGGAACCATTGAATAGTTATTACTTTCACCTCATAGCTCTTATGTAATACATTTAACCCTCCATGACTGCGGTGCGGCTTTGGCGCCAATCATACTCTTCAACGCCAGCGCGTCACGCGCGGGCATGACGTCGGAGTATGAGCGGTCTGACGCTACGCGCGCGCGGCACGCTCATCACTACCGCTCGGGTATGGTGGTGACGGTCGAAACGACTTTTTCATAATTTTCATTATTAGCCCCACCAATTCCATTCCATTTCATGATGAGTAATTTCAGTACTCTCCTCTGCTATCATGATGGTGAACGCGTGTACAGAATTTGCTTGCTTGGAAAAGTTGAGGCTCACTTTATTATGCTCCGCCATGGCGTCGACGCTGAAGTATTCATAGTCTCCGCAAGCGACTGTAGGGGAACGCAGAGTTGAAGTCGGTGCGTTGCTCGCAGCGACGAACAGCACTGGGTGATGCAATATCGACTACATTCGGCGACGATGGCGACCGACGCGGAGTGATGGGCGACAAAGGGGGTGCAGCAGAGTGTATTGATGCCGCGACGGCCCCACATCACTGCCAGCGAGCGGCAACCAACGCCGCAACAATAATGTTTCAAAACGTTTTTGTCGCCGCGTCAAGGCTGACGCTCGGCGACCACTCGCCGGTCTCTGCAACTCTGCAGACCCCTTGAAGCGCGTAAAAAGTTCTTATGCCCCGGCGCTACGCTCGCGCGTGGCGCGCTTATGTTGAGGAGTATGAATAGCGCCTTACTCTAACATGGAGATATAAAGTTAGTGCAAAATAAATAATTGCGAACAAATGCTGTTCTGAGACACGCACCTTTACTTGGAATGAGAAATAAAATCCCGCATTTTTGGATTGATATTGAAGAAACAGAATCTTTAGAAACAAACCGTACCTAATGATCGTTCCTCCCAATGCTACAGCAATCCATGGTTTGTCGCATATCTGTTTCCATGCGAAGAAAACGTCCTGAAGATCAAACATGTACGTAGCGGTTTCGTCTTTCATGCGGACAACTTTCGTATAGATTTCGTTGTGGAACCAAGAGTTGCCTAGCCATTCCGGGGCTAGTGCATAGTTAAGGCCATAGGTACATATTCGGCGCTAACCACTTGTGCAACCCCTTTTACCAGGGTGGTAGGCTCATACTTCCGCAGCTGGGCGGCGCGGCGAAGTGCAATCCTATAATATTGATCACGCGGACCGGCACGATCAGTATTTTGGAAACGCACTTCGCCGCGCTGCTCGCCGGTGAAAGTATAAGCGACGCCTTACACACCCAGGGATATCTCAGACGGGTTCCACGTTTTGACGCGACGTGCGCTGCGGAAGTCTGTCTTGTTTACCCCGTCGGTGGAGCGCGTTTACTGTGACCGTGGCATAAATTTTCGGAAGTATATGGCGAACGCGCTCTAGCGAACGAGCAAACAAGACGGATTCTAGCCGCGCACGTAGCGCCAGAATGTAAAACTCTTTCGAGCTCCTCTTTCGGTGTCTAATGGATCTACAACACCCTGTTGCCCCGTAGTGATCAACAATGTCAAGCCACTGTTCCTGGACCTACACTGGCACACCCATAAGAAGACTATTTCTTCGTTATACAGCGAATTAAAGGTGCGGAATATTGCACACGCAATACAGTTAGTAAAGTTATCACATTTATGAGCTTGATATTCACCTCTAATCGTCCATCCGGGTTGGTTGAGAATGTGGGTGAGACATGAATGTAAAACAATGGCACCATCATAATGGCAAGAACTGTCATCCCAAATAGACCTGAAGGTGTGTCAGCTTTACAGTTAAGAGCAATTGAGTTTCTCTGTCCTTATCCGGGACGTAAACCCGGTTTGCACTGGCACAAAGTCGCTGTTGCAGCACGCAGATCGAGGATAATCGTGCCGGGACCTTGTAGTCCCAGCATGATTTTGCTTGCACTGGGCATCGCAACAGCGAACGTCCGAACTCGTGATCTGGTATTTCACTTCTATGTGGACAACAGACATTCTTGGGGTGATTGCGGCACATGCAGCCTAATCAGAACGACATCGCTGTAGCCAGCTCCGTCGATATGCATCCACATCATTCGAATCGGGCGAAAAAATCCACCCGCTGCGGTCCGAGTGGGCACGCCTGTGCGATCCGTGGCCGTCCCGGTTGATAAGCATGTAATAAATTGCTCACTTAGGCCGAAAAAAAAACCAGATGTAGCCGGACTGAGCCCGTCTGGTCCGCCCTGATCCAGCTGTGGCCGTCCCGGTCTGTATGTGTGCAATACGTTGTTTACTGAGGTCGACATCCCTCCGTTTTGGCTGGACTGAGTCGGCCACATATAGAGCGAGTCTGCATGCATAATCGATTGGCATGCAGCCGACACACTAGGGGCGGCGTAGGAAGGTGCAGTTTCTTTAGAGACGTGGGAGAATGACTTAGGATCACTAGGGACGGGAGAGGAGACTCAGTCTAGGGAGAGTTTTGGCCCACTAGGACGAGGACCTTTACTACTAGGAGAAGTCAGCCATGTACCAAAGATTTCGTCCAGAAAGTAAGACGGGTGGAGCTGAGCGCTTGAAGCAAATCACCAGTGGGTTTTTATAGTCTAGCCGATAACATTTCAGTTTTCTAATATTTTATGGTGAGGACGGACATCGCAATGGTGTTGGATTTATGCTAGGCAGTCGCGCAGCTGGAAGCGTTGTTTCATTCGAGGCGATTTCTGGCAGAATCGCTGTTCTTGTTTCGAGCGGAACAATCAAGACCCATGTCGTGTACATCTATGCACCAACGGAGCCAAGTTCTGACGTTGACAAGGACGAGTTCTACACCCGACTCCAGGACGTGCTGAATACTATCCCGAAAACCGATGTCATCATTGTAGCGGGTGATTTCAACGCAAGAGTCGGTAGTGACAGAACAGGCTGGGAAGGAGTGTTGGGCAGGTTCAGCGTGGGCGAAATAAACTATAATGGACTACGCCCACTTTCGTTCGCTGCGTTCAGCGAGCTTGCCATCGGTAACAGTCGATTCCAGCACCCCAGGAAGCATCAGTTAGCATTGAAGAATCCAACTGGACGAGATGTGGCCACCTTAGACTACGTGCTGATAAACTCACGTTTTAGATCATCACTGAAAGATGTGCGAGCCATAAGAGGGCCTGATTGTGGATCCGATCATTATCTCTTGCCTGCAGTAATGCAGCTTCGTTTACGACGACTTAGGCGTGAGGAGCCCCCTAGAAAGAAACTTGACTGGTCACACTTGATGGCGCCAGGAACAAAAGAAACATTTCAACTCGCGCTGTCGAATCGGTTCGCGGTTCTGGAAGATTCCTTGTCTGTAGACGAGCACGAGAAGCAGACAGTTGAAGTCGCTCTTGAATGCGCAGAGCCTCTCTGTCCTGTTATTCGCCGGCGAACGCAGCCTTGGATATCGGACCACTCTCTCCGTCTCGTGGACGAACGGAAGCGAGTGAAACTAACGGACTTTGGACGGTATCGGCAATTGTTTCAGGAGCTTCGTCGAAAGTTGAAAGAAGAGCGGGAGTCGTACTGGAATAAGGTAGCAAACGAAGTGCAGGGGGCAGTTGGAAGGAACGACTATCGCACATTGTACAGCACACTCAACCGTCTCAGAAAGAAGACCAAACCCATGAGCGATTCCATCACGGATACGGATGGGTCTTCTGTGCGGTCAGCAGATGAGCGTCTGTGGCGATGGAGGCAGTTCTTCAGTGAACTCTATACTCGCGATCCGCCACAAGGTCCACTGGTCCAACCGATACTAGTTGAGGTACCAGAGGAGACAGCGCTCGACTCGGAACCCACTGCGGAAGAAGTGAAGGCGACAATCAAGTCGCTAAAGAATGGAAATGCGTCCGGTGTTGACAATGTCACTGCTGAGGTCATCAAGGCAGGAGGAGATGTTCTTCTGCGTCAGTTGCATCAGTTATTCGCGCGCATATGGCGGACAGAGAGCGTGCCATCTACCTGGAAAAGGCTATTGTCGTGCCTATCCATAAGAAGGGCGATGCCAGAGACTGTAAAAACTATCGCGGGATCAGCCTGTTGTCGATTGTTGGTAAAGTCTTTACGAGAACTATCCAGTCCAGACTTCAACGCCATCGGGAGAGTACCTGTCGCGAAGAACAAGCAGGTTTTCGCCCGGGTCGAGGATGCAGCGATCAAATTTTCTCACTCCGTCAAGTTATGGAGGAAAGGATCCGCTGCGGAAAGCGCGTCGTTATCACCTTCATAGACTTCAAGTCGGCTTTCGATTGCGTGCACTGGCCCGCCTTATGGAGATCGATGGAATGCGAACACATGCCAGGAAAAATGGTGAAGCTTCTGCAGGAAATTTATAGAGGCTCGACTAGCTGTGTCCGCGTCGGAAACAAGCTACCCGAAGAACTCAGAGTCGATGCAGGCGTTCGGCAGGGAGATGTGATTTTGCCGCTCCTCTTTAATATCGTGGTCGATGCTATTATGAGAAAAGCCTTCGAAAATAGAAGAGGGGTCCAATTTGGCGATAACGATTTTGTCACGGATTTGATGTTTGCGGACGACAGCGCAGTGTTCACCGATTCTGACATGGAAGCCACGCTTTTGTTGAGTGATATGGCACAAATCGCAGAATCGTATGGGCTGCGGATTAATAAGGAGAAGACTAAAGTCATGACGTCGGACGGTTCACGTGCTTCTGTGTTCTTTGAGGGAGCTGAGCTTCAGCAAGTCAAGGAGTTCAAGTACCTCGGATCGGTGGTGCAAGAGCGAAAGGTAGTGGCTACATCGGAGATACTGTGCAGGATCGGGCAGGCGTCGGCTGCTTTCGCTTCGCTGGGCTGGTGTCTATGGAAGAAGGGTAATGTGTCAATCAAGACAAAGATCCGGATGTTTCGCGCGCTCATAGTGCCAATCCTACTGTACGGGTCAGAGTCGTGGACGTTGCTGAAGTCGGATCACAGCAGGCTGGAGGTCTTCCAAACGCGGTGTTTGCGGCAAATCCTCGGGATAACTTCAAGAGATGGAATACGGAACGACGTTATCTGAGACACTTGCGACCATCAGCCCACGATCGAAGAACAAATTCGAACGAGAAGGCTGCGCTGGTTCGGACACGTATGAACAATGGAAACAAACCGACTTCCGCACAGACTGTTATGGAGAGAGCGCCCTGCACTGTGGAAGGTTGAGAGAGCAGCCCCGAAAAAGACGTGGTTGAAGCAAGTCGAGGCGGATCTGAAGTCCCAACGGTGCAGTGTCCTTAATGTTAGATTAATTGCTGCGAACCGTACTGAATGGAAGCGTATCGTTCAGGCCACGAGAGCTCCTATGGCACCTACAGCAGTGTACTGGTTGAGAGGTCATCCTGCTCCGCCAGCCGCCAGCTAACGGGATGAGTGAGTGAATATTTTATAGCCTCTCGGACTGAATAGACGAAGAACTCCTAAGAATGAAGACTAGTCGTCGGCGAGACTTAGAAAACTCTTGTGTCGCCTGCTTTGAGCGCGGCCTTCCGCGCCGCTCCTTCAAGGTTACCTTCCTGAAAGGGGCTGCTTCTCATCATCTGTCTCAGGTAAGACGCATAAATTTTGAACGTTTCGGAAATTACCTTTACCTACCGATAGACATGAGATACAATAGTTTGATTGGAGCTTAATTTTCAAAATTAGTCTGTCAATACTGAAGTGAAATCACGCTCCTATGTAAGTTACAGAAAGCCGTTATAGATGCACGCAGGTTGAAGGTGATCGTGCTGTGACAAAGATAAATCGTACCGAGACTTCGTTGTCTCAGTATGACTTTCCCTATGCTTCGTGTGGCAATAACCATTGTCTGCAACTGCGGACCACAACTTAACTTCGACATAGTCAGTTCTGTACATATACCTTCAAGTCCTACAGCAAATAAGGCTGGCACATCGTATTTGTCCAAGTACTTCTGCTCATATACCATTTGTATAGCGAGAATGATCTGCGCCACAATTACGAGAACAATGCCTGAATTCACACACGATCAGGTCACAATAGCTATGCAATCAAACAGTGAACCTCACCATCGAATATGGTATTCCTGTCCTTTGAAGTGCTGTCACCATAGAAAATATCTGTAATCCCCACGACAACGAGGCCCAAAACTACAAAAAGCATCCCAATCCACTTGAAGCCTTGTATACGCTTCTTGAGAACTCCAACAGAAAGTAGACCGGTGAAAACGATAACGGAACCTGCAAGACGAAGTTGAGGCTGGGCACATTTTGAGAGTAATTAAAGGCCTTTTGCCTACTCAGGTTGAGCGAATGGACGATACTGCTGCGGTAGAGCGTCGCTCGCGATCGAAACCTCACTGGCCGGTGGTGTCGCGATCGCGTCAAATTTTCGCCTCTTGTCCATTCGCTCGACTACATAAATGTGGTGAAGGACTTATAGAAAGTTGGTAGGCCCTGCGACGGCCACAAACCTCTCAACATCTGGTAACTGCTGGCAGTGGTTAGAATCAGACCGATGTTCATCAGTGAAGAAGACAGGATGTCGAGACATGCTGGCGGTAAGAATATCAAGGGATTGAATTGAGGGAGGTGTGGCTTAGCGTCGCAAGTAGTCTCGGTTATGGCAAGAAATTCACCTACAACGGCAGAAGATCAGTAACTCGTCATAATTGTCCGAGGCTGAGGCTCGGCTCGGGGCGAATAATCAGTTTTTGGATTTGTTCAATGAGCACGGACCAGCTAATTGCAACAATTTTAGTCGAAGAAGATTTTCCTTGACTTTTGGGTGAGGAATGATATCAAAAAAAGGATTTCGTTTAGTTAACACTTAAGAGATCGCGTGTCCGCGCTGTGCACCAACGGCTGTTTCGCCGTTGGGACCGCGTGTCCGCATTTTCATCCATGCCATGAACCCAATTTTTCGTCTTTTCTCCAAAAAGAAAAAAAAAGATTCCTTTCCATTGTAGCTGGATGAATGGTACTAAAAGGAAACTATTTAACTGGTGGGCATGCATAATGCACCTTAAATTTATTTTCATACAGATTCTCTCATTACGAAGATTCCGGCTTTAAAATTCACTGAATTGATTAGCCGTGCAGCGCGCAGCCAGCTGCGTAGATTAGCCATGGGGCGCGCGGACCCTTAAAGGCAGCGCTAACGATAAAAAGCCGTATTCTGATTTCTGACGTTTTTGAGTAGATTAGTTCACTAAGCAGAGGTTGAATGGACTCAAATACTGGAGAAAAACTGTTCAAAGGAACCTCTCAAATGCTCAAATATCCCTACATGGTGCGTTTGGGGGGCTGCGAACTTTGAACAACCCAGACGTCAGAAATGGTTTTGCGCTTCAAATTTCTTGAATAAGGGACTTTGCTCTCGGCTCCTTGTATCGAAAATTCTTTCGAAATGATAGGGGCCAATATACACGTTGAATCTTTCGCGATAAGAATATTAAAAATCAGCATCTGTTTCTCTGGTGAAACGAACGCAGGACAAGTGTGACACAGACGATTATAATTTGCCACCGGCACAAAATTCTCACTCAGGAGTTATGCTGTTAGAGTTGCGCTCTGGCCTATTGAGGCAAGTTAAAACCTGTTTTACGTGTACTATTTTAAGACGCGTATGAACATAGACATGTTTAGACAAAGATATTAACAATGTTGCTGGTATAAAAGACTCCTCATCTCACCGTGTGCTTCAGTCGGCTCTTCGGAGCCGGACCTGGAAGGTGGCCTTAGTCTATTTCAGAAGATCCACCGGATACCGTAGGATAAATTTTGTCGTCGAGGGTATCCCCACGGCTCGGGGAGGTGGTACCCAAGTTTGGGCCAATCTCCCCACGGTTTGCAGTGGGGTGGACCCCACTGCGAACAGTGGTGGGGTCATCCCCACCTCCCGTTAGGATCATAACAGGGATGATCCTTGTGGGATGTCCATGTGGTCCCCTGTGCAAACACGGAAACACCGAAAATGAACATAGACAGATCTTGAGCCGCTTACGGACAAATTTTGAACCGCTCAGGGGCTGCGGACCTACGGATTTCACCAGAGGATGCCGGCCCGCGCACCTTTTGACATCGATGCGCTGATTGGTGGCTTGGCGGCCAATGGTGCGACGTCCGCTGGCGGTGACGCAGGGCCATCGCAGTGTTCGAACACTGCGGCACCCCTCATAACCCTTCACGCCGCGTCGGTCTCGCCCGTCCCAGAATACAATCGATTTTAGATTTGTTCAGCGTAGTTAAGAGGTCTGCAGAGTTGCACCGACCGGCGACTGGTCGCCGAGCGTCAGCCTTGACGCGGCAACAAAAATGTTTTTTGACCTAATCGTAGCCGCGTTGGTTGCCGCTCGCTGGCAGTTATGCGTGGGTGTCGCAGCGTAAAAAAAAATTCGGTTGCACTCGTCGCCGAATGTCCTTACCTGGGCTGTGCGGAACTGTTCCTATTCTGTTTCCGTATTTCCGTTGTTTTTTTTTGGGGAGGGGCTCTTCCGTCCCGCTTCCGTTTCCGACTATTTGGAGCCGGAAAAGGAAGGTTATAGTGCTGCACGGTTAATGGTAGTGGGTCTAGGCAAGGGTATTTGAAGGCATTATGAGGCGCTGAAAAGCACTTTCGAAAACTTGTGTTCAATACAATATCTAAGCCTGGTTGAGATTCTCGACAAAGTTCGAGGTTTTAAAATTGCCACCCTCCCAGAATGATGACACAAGTTAGGCAATGATTGAACCGCTTTTCGGGAAATTTTTCGAAAAGCTTTTTGTCCGAAAATTAATTATTTTCAGTTTGTCTACCTCCACTACAGCAATAGGAATCCAGACACGTTTTTTTTTGGCACGATCAGCATGTTCTTAAAGAAGGAGTCTAGGCGGTGACAGGTGGAAGTTTTCCCTGGAAGCGGCACTGCGTGTTAGAGGCGGATTACAATCGAATTTTCCTTTCCTCACCGAACAAATTTTTTTTTACTTTCTGAATTCATTCGTGTGGTATTTCTAAAAAGTCGTAGGTGAGAATCTGAAGATTTTCTGATGAGCCCTGAACACATAGCGCGGCCTCCCGTATTCATCTATACCTGGTGCAGCTTGAACTTATTTCCGCGAAACACTACTTCGAAGGCGCAGCTAAACATACTGCAAAATTTATGATACTGTCTTTTCGAATTTTCATGGCGCAAGGATTAGCTATCGTTGAATACCTCATACTGATTTGATGTGGTTTAATAATTATTAATTGTTGACTGAAACGTGAAAATGAGACAATCCATAACGTGACGGAAAAAGACGACTTTGGGCAGGTATGGTTGTGACACCTACGTCATTATTGCATAATGCGTCCTACAAACTTCCATTGCGACAGATGATTGTGGAACCCACGTAGAATGCTATGGTTAGTGGTTATTGGAATGAGGTCGACATAGCTAAAGAACCGGCAAAGCCGGTATATGGTTTGGCGAAGCCAAACGAACGCTACACATGGTTAATAGGGGATGCCAGCGGCTAAGCCGGTATATCGTTTGGCGAAGCTTTCATTCTACACATTGTTGATGGAGAGAGGAAGACGAATTCTGTCTATCATTTAGTGAAACCAAAGGAGTGCAATACATAGCCACTAACAAAGACCGCCATAAGCCGACCTATCGTTATCGATTTGTTTTATTATTGCCCTACTATATTTAGTCTCTTTAACGTGCCCTTTAGGTGTCGCGTTCTGCTGTTTTTCTTTTACATGGTTCTAACGTGTAATAAATCAAATAAAATCGTTCGGAGAAGCTTCAGGTTCATACGCTTCTTAACATGGTGAACGTAAAACAGGTTTCAACTTGCCTCAATATTCCAGAGCGAAACTTTAACAGGATATTTCCTCGGTGAGAATTTTGTGCCGATGGCAAACTATCAACGTGTACAGGTTTCAACTCGTCTCAATATGCCGAACCGCGACGTTAACATGATATTTCCTGAGTGAGAATTTTGTGCCGGTGGCAAACTATCACCGTGTGTGTGACACGACGTGGGCGGGTGAGCCAAAGGGTCGGCCACTTACATACTCTTCTTGAAGGGACCCAAAGCTTACGTTTTTGCTGAAAACAAATGGGCACCTTCTTTATCGTGAGCACTGCCTTTAAGCCCTTTAAGCCCAGATTTCCGCGCTCAGCAGTATTGGGAGGTTCGGGTCACTACGGAGACGTTTTTGACAGCTGAGGCTTTGTAACCTTAGTGCTTGAGAGTAGGGTAAAAGAACAGCCTACCATATACGAACCCGAAATGTTTGCCTTATTCCAACGCCGCCTTCTTTGGATGTGAACAACGAAGAATGCAACAAGGCAGAGTAGCTGTCCGGAGAACATGCATAGCCCCTGAAGATGACTGACAGATTCCACAGTGCAACATTGTCACTTGGCAGGAGGTTTATAGACTCGAACCTGTAGAAATGGATGATTGAACATTACGCCCTCTGCTTTTATGCTATCCGCCCATTTAGCAAAGATGGTATTTAACGAGCCGGTAACCACCATAAGGATGGAGATGGCTAATGCAAATGCTGACCCTCGGCTGCTTTCCGTCATCTCTAAAATATTTGTGTGCTATGAAATATCAAACATGCCAGTCAGATAGCTGGTAAACCGCGGAGCAGCTTCGCGGGAAATGTGGCACGCGCGAAAAAGTCGGGGAACGCTGGAGTTCGCAATGAAAGCGTCGCAGCGCACTGAATGATTGACACGGAAATAGCATGATCCATGCGCTTTTGGTGGAAAAAGTTGATTGAAACACTGCTATCAAAAGGAATGAAGAATAGGTATTCTGCATGAATTAGCTTGTCAGCCCTAAAGCTTCACACATCGTCCGTGTTATTCAACTAGGAAGCCGCTTTCAGCTATTGGTTTAGAAATTATCCAATCGTAACCCCAGACAGTTTTGGCTTTCTGATCGAACGATGCGGACCATATAACAAGAATTTCTGTTAATATTTAGACGGGAGCAAACGTCATACAAAGTGAAGGAGAAGTTCAGAAACACATTGCTTGTTAGCAGCTTTATTGAATATTGAACGATCTCCATAGATAAAAATCTGCGACATTTTTATGAGTAGGCGAAACCACTACTGATAACTCGGCAACGGACAAGTTTTCATAGTAATGAGTTTCTATGGACGAGATAAGAGCGTGACCAGAGATCACCTTAACACGAGGGTGATGTTTTAGAGGTCACATGAACATGACCAATCAAACAGCTGTTCTTGAGGCATAAAATAAGAATTCACTGGGGAACTACGTAGGTGCTTTTGATTCTTATGATCACCAGCGATGGAGCGATGGGCTCAATGAAATGAACCCAGTGATGAGGATGTGTAGACGAAAAAGACACCGCTCGCCGCTGATTTTAGTCGAAATCGAGAGTTTACTACGCATACATAGATGCTCCAGCACCTACATGAATGCGCAATTTGCAGTTTTCTCGGATATTAAGTTGGCACAAAACCTATTTATAGCATATGGCACCGAGTTTGCGCCAACCTTCAATAGGGTACCCGAAGTATCACTAGGATTTATGCCGACTGTACAGTCCACAGCGACGGAAAAAGGCGGTGGTGCGATCGCGTACTTCCCCTGACAAAGGAAGGATAATTGCACGCCGTGACCATTCCAAATGGCATAAGCCTTCCTAGAATCAATTTTAGACTCCTAATTCGAATTTTTACACTACAGCTGCGAAACGTCTCTTCGAACGGAGTTATAAGCGGTTTTAGCGGTTCAGAATGTGTAATCCATGAGTCTTCGACGCCTCCTGAGATTCACCGATGTGATTTCTACACCAGGAATCATCCCATAGTCATCTGGTGTAGAATCCTAATCTCTGCTGCAGAAATCACATGCGTGAATCTTACGAGGCGACGAAGACTCATGGATTACACGTTATGATTCGTCTACGAGTGGAGCGATAAAAACGCATATGCAGTTCATTTACGCAATGGCGTTCAGTCCGCAAAGCTCCTCGGCTAAAGGAGGCGAAACCCGCCCGGCTGATTCGACATACCTGTCTGAGGATTCTCGAAACCGCACCGCAACATGCTTTCGCAATCAGCTTGCACTTTGCGGACTGAACGCGATTGCGTAGATCAAGTGAAACTCCGTTCAGAGAAACGTTTCGCAGCTGCAATCTGAAAATTCAATTTCTACGTCGAAAGTTGAACCTATAAAGCTTATTTCATTTGGAATTGCCACGGCACGTAATGATCCTTCGCTTGCAAGCACACTGTACCCATGACTTGCACGGCTCCAACTTGCGATTAATCGATATGAAACAGGTGAGAATTTTCTCTGTTTTATGGTTTTTTTTCTGTTTACTCCACATTCTCGTATTAATTCTACTTCGAAGGAAGAAACCCTACGTTTTCTTACGTTTTCGGTGTTTTCCCCCGAAATTCAAGAGCAAAGTAGAAACTAGCCGTCGATCATGGGGCAACGTCCACGGAAGCTTACTCGAGCACTACACATTGGATCCGACTCATTTCGGAGAATTGCAGAAACTGTTTTTCTCTTTACCGCCAACCTAATGCGACAAGAAAAGATTTTTTACCAATCGGAACTCATCATAACATTCATTCGAGGATGAAATCGCCATCGACTTCATATTAGTGTTCGTAGAATCAAAGTTATTTGAAATGATCCGGATATCCGAAAAAAAGGATATTTTAGGATATCTTGTCACAGAATCTCCTAGTTTCTCGAAAGTTTAGATCATTCTGCCTTTTTAGTCCAGATACATCTAAACGTAAACCTTTCAGTTTAGGGTAAAGCAGAAAAGAGCGATCTTTGAAATTATTCGCAATGAGTCGGATCCAGTGTATACCGAGCACCTAGCTGAAGGCGAAATTAGGTTTTTTTTCTAGATTTTAGGTAAAAAAAGCACTGGTAACGTTCAGAAACGTTACGTTTTTCCCTAGACACACAGTTTTGATTCATCAAGGGTCTTTGCTACAGACAGACACAGGATAAATGAAAGAGGCAGAAAAAAGCTCTAATCCAAAAAAATTATCTATATCGATTAATCGCAAAGTTGGAACCGAGCCAGCCATGAATGGCTACAGCATGCGTAGTGAAAGTACGCAGCCGCACCACCGCCTTTTTCCGTTGCCGTGGACTGGAGTTTTTCGATCTCCGGGACATGTGCAGTTGCGGAAGGTGGAGAGCTACGAACTCTTTACAATAACGAAGATGCATGCACTGGGTGCTCGACGAGACATTTTAACGCTTTATCCGGGTTGCCCTGGTCTGAATCCAGATTTGGTTCTGCCAACCAAAATATATTAGGTCTGCTTGTTTGAAGGACTACGGTTGGCCGAAATGTGTGATGCAAACAAGCTTTTAGTCGGAACTGATCGCGCTGAGTTTGCTTTTTGTAGTTTGCGTTGGCTCAAAATGCATAACTAAGAAGGAAGCAAAACGGTCAGTGAAATCCGTGCCGATATTACAGTCACCGTATCGTAGTCAGTCTAGTGAATGGACCAGGCGCGATCATTTCGGCTGGCCGTGTGGCGTTGGTGGCATCACCGATCAACTGGGTTCTGATCGCGCAATGGTGCATTTGCTAGACTCTATTGAACACTTGGAATCTACCTACATAGTCTATCGTAAAATTCTCAGAATTGCGGGAAAGACTGTACTGTCATGATCAGAAGACTTGACTGACATTTGAGCGAAAAACTCGGGTCCTCGTCGCGAAAAAAAGACACTTCGCAGGATAGAACTATGGAACTTTTGATCGAAAAATAGCAGCTTTCACCTCTAAATATTGGCATTGAGGATTTCCTCATAAAGAAGGTCGAGTGCGCTCATAACTTTCATGCCTCTCACCATTATTGGAAATAAGGAGGTTCCTAACTTTGCTATTTGCAGTGGCATCTGAAAAGTATTCACATAGAAAGTTTGAGGTCAAGGTAGTAGGTCAGAAGGCTCGCTTATCAAACCGTTCCAATCTGAACTTCGACACTGGCCTCGCATCATCATGCAGGCGCCATAACTTTTTTTCTGGTCACTGAGAGCTCCTTCCAGTTGATTGATATGAGCTAGAGCAGATGTGGTATGCTCTATCGGACTGCAATTCGGCATAGAAGTGTCGCTTAAAAACCAGTTTTCGTATGTTCGCGTGCTTAACGGTGCTGAGTGCAGAAGAAGCAAGCCTTTACGACCCTCATTTTTCATTCAACGTCCAATTCGTTTGGATTTTGGATGCACATGTCTTTTCTTTGAAAATTATTGTCACAGATCAGCTTATTTTATCTTTTGCAACACCGCTGTTTTTTCTCTCTACTCAATTGTAAGCCTGAATTCCGACTTCGCTATTGAGGATGCTCTTTTTATAAGTTGGGAGAGAAAGATCCATCGCGTCATGCGAAGAGGTGTGCTTGAAATCCTTGACTGTTGAAGCAAGTTATAAGCCGCATGCAAGTCACAGTGATCAATCTGTTCGTTCATAGTGCATAGTCGAGCTAGCTTTTCCAGTAAACAGCTGCTGGCTAAGATAATATTGGTTTTGTTTCACAGCAAGCCATCAGTCACGCTCTCGCTTGTACTCAACACGAGTAAAAGTCGTCCAATCCCTCGGCACAGAGCCCTACTCCATCACCTTCTCTTGCAATACAAGACTTTTTGGCTGGTCATTTGTGCAATACGTTTGGCTTGTAGCAGTTAATGTTTGTCTGACCTTATGCCTGCCCTTCTAATGCTACCACCTCCCGCACTATTTTCTGAACTCGGAGTTTCACTAGAGTGTGCAAATCAGTTCCAATTTCACTTTGTCGTCCCTAAAGGCATTGTTCACGATAAACTTCATCCTCGAATTATCCATGTCAAGCGCTTCTCGTGGCTCTCAGAAGCAGGACAGTGTCGATGAAACGGGACGAGAAGCTACCCAGGAGCCGCAAAACGGCTTATTAAAGTGGGCAAACCCCCCGCTTTGGGCAAGTCCGGCCCCTTTCCACCCCTCGACGTGAACAATGGAACACTCGAGATCGTGAGATGAGCGATGGTTTCCGATCAAAAGCCCCGTTCTTCCCTTTCTTCCCTTCATTCTCAGCTTCCCTCTTTACTCAGGTCATTGACTGCGAAAGACCGAAGTTACAAGCCTCGGACAACTCGTCCACCATGCATCCCTAACTCAATTTTTGAGGGACCATTAATCCATTTCCAGAAGTTCTTGTACGATCCCGGCTACATCATTGGAATCAGGATGGGACCGTTCTCAAGATAGCCAAAAAGAAACAGAAAAAGAGTTTTTTTATCATGAACACTGCCCTTAACCAATAGGTTCTTCAAGTGGGCGCGGATGTTTTCTTTACGATGCTACTCTTTTGTTTACCTTATGTTCTACCTAATTACTTCCCCTAATGCTCATGAATAATTCTATCCGATGTTGTTATGTTGGCAGTTGCCTTAGGTGGGTTACACTCTCTTGTTTACGGTTATATCTTCAGCGTTCCTTTGCGCCCATTGCTTTAGTCGAGGTTAGATTAACATGAAGAAGTGCTCAGGAATTGCAATGTTAGAAAGTTCTGAAAGTGATGCTCTTATGCTATCTATGTGCTGGTACGCTATGCTTACCTTGATCTAGCAGTCATGGACACACGCTTACGACCCTTCCTGTGATATACTATCGTTCTCAGAGCCAAATTCCAGTCCGCAATTGAGGACTACGGCTCATGCGACACGTTACAATCGTGCTAGGGGAAAGGTGAATCGTGCTGGGATCAAATGGTCCCAGCACGATTATCATGTGTCGCATGATGCAATAGCCGTAGTCCGCGAATGCGGACCGGGATTCGTCCACAAGAGCGACAGTATCGAATACGTTTTGTGCTATTGCTCAGAACTTTTGAAACACCATACGAACAGCATAAAATACCCTGTACATGCTTCCGACGGGTTATTTCGGCGTGCGCAGCTCACGATCATGCTTCGACCGCTGCTTCCCCAGAAAGTCGATGAGCGATGCAATACAAGCGAGCGAACATACTTCGGTCACGCTTTAAACATATTACAGGAGGGTCCAGCTAGCATTTCGAAAATGATCGTCTGCTCCCTGTTATCGATTTGGTGCGGAACGCACAACGGTTTTCTCTCACCTGTTCATGGTGTGCTCGTTTTTCCTAATCCTGGTATCCATTCAGTTTTGTTCCGTTGTGTTGTGTTACTGTTTTAAACGTCACAGGAACACTGTATCTTGTGATACACAGTAATCTACAAAGTCATTTGGTCGTCGTTTATTTCTGACAAATATTTTCGCGAAATGTAATCATTTTCCGTCTTTATATACTCTGTTCACTTTTCGAAGAGGTCAAATTGACAAGTCATCGTTCTCCAAAAATTTCGAATAGTGAGGAGTGGAGAATGCAGCTTCAAAAACTGATGCTTTTGCCCAAGCTCTTATTGATGTGATTCCTGCTGTTATAGTCCATATGGTCTAGACACGACAAATGTATAGCCTCTCTAACTCATATGAGTCCTGGCGGAGCACGCATCGGAGCAATCGATCATGACCGGATATAACAGTGGCACGGAGAGTTAGACAAAACTCTGAATCTCATCGGTCAACGCTAGCAGTGCGATGGTTACTTCCATCTACGGTGAGAAAGCAGAGGCGAAACGAAAATTTTAGGGGTTGTCAAAGGCCCTCTATCGAGTGAATCCTTTTCCACAGTTTTTTATCTAGTTTTGCGAAAAATCAATAAAATCGATAATTCCAGAAAATCGATAAAATTCCACGGCAGTGATTTCTATTGATAGAGGATTCTCAAACACTCATAACTGTGAAGTTTGACCACTGATTTTCTTCGATAAAGTGAAATACCATCACACTGACAGCGTTGACCGATGAGATTCAGAGGTTTGTGAGAGTTAGGCATGATAATCCCAATAGGCCATACTTCGACCGGCTCAAAATGAGAAAGACAGGCTATATATCGAGCGAGCGGATTGAAAAAAAAAGATATACAGGATCGAGCAAATTTTTTGCAAAGGCAGCAGTTCGCTTCGCTTTTTGCGCTCCGATGCGCCTCTTCGGCGCAACCTGTTTCAGTTTTGATGCCATTTTCCAACTGCTCCCAACGAGTTCCATACATTCGTGCTACAAAGCATTCGAATCATCTCCGGAAATTTTTCAAAAATTGCACATTTCTACCTCGGAATGGCTCCCTATGAAGTGAACAGACGGTCATCATATCGAATATTCGTCATGTTTCAAAGGCAGTGCTCACGATAAATCTCGCTTCCAATATCTCCACGATTTACAGAGGGTCTTGTGCCCTATATAGCAAAGCACGCTTGAAAAGGACGCGAAAGTCGCGTTTTTGAGCCAAGCATGGAGGAATCGACCGCTATGTAAGGATGATACCATTCAATGCAATGAAGCGATCAGCTCACTTATGAGCACTTCCTTCACTTGATCATTCCTATAATCTGAGTCTTCATTTGTTCATATCGAGTGGGCGGATCTGGGGCACCAGGCGTGTCTGGGGCACCAAAACGCTCGTTTGCAGCCGTTATTTTGCCGCTCCTGGATCGTCTTCTACCGTTCTTTCAACACTGGGAGCCTAGGGTCCTTCTCGCCTATCATTTCACTGCGGAAAGTGACCGATGATGATCATAGTGAACGCTGCCTTTAACCGCAAATCTGCCAACAAAATACCGGAGTCTAAGAGACTTTTTTGAAATACCATTGCATTCGCCTCCCTGAAAGGAACACAAAAAGTCTTTTGAAGGCGCTATGTGGAATGGGGGGGGGGCACTGTGGCGCGATGCACTTCGCCACACCCATTTAACCGTGCCGCACTAAATTTGACCACGTACCCGGGGTATCCGTCCCCTCCCATAACCAAGAGAGTCATTGCGGCACGGAAAAATGGGCGTGGCCAAGTGCGATGCAGCAGTGCTCCCCCCATCCCACATAGCACCCTTGTGAAAATCGATTTCGTGAATTTTGAAGTGAGTTACGGCGACGCGGCGCTTCAAAAACGCTGCAAAACACCGTTTTTGCAGAATACTGTAGCAAGCGGTGAAAATGTCCCGCTTGGGTTTCGAGTCTCCGACTGCAGTAAATTAAAATAAATTCTTCCGATAGTCTTTTGTTTTTTTTCAGAAATTAAGAATTTGAATCATCGCTCAGAATCGTCTCCTCTCGTTTGGCGACAATTTTGGTGTGAGCTTTTTGTTGACCATGTTGATTCGGGAGAAATAACAGCTCTCGTCTTCTACGTTAACACACTTCTCCGCAATTTTTGCATTAACAGTTTCTGCAAAGGGATCGCTCTACGTTCTTTATTGATGAGAATCCTTATCGGAAGCTCACTAGAGGTTTCCCAAGTTCATGTGCCATGATTTTTGAACCATTCAAAACAATAACTGTAACAAGGGAATAGAATACGACTACGATGAGCGAACAGCGAATAGTTGCCGTCGAAATAGCTATTTTGATAGAAAGTTAGCGAGGAGTTCGTTTTTAAAGAAAACAAATCGTCCCCGAGTTTCCACCGGAATTCGAAATGTAAGAGGGCTATGGCAACAGCAATGTCGAGTAAACGGACAATCATGTGCCTCAAATAGCCCTATACGGCCCCAAATTCAATGTAGAGCGAAATCTCTGCCAACTCCTATCAGCGGCTACTGATCAAAGCAAACAACTGAAAAATCAATTTCTACAAAGCATACAATGATCAAATGATCGAAACTATTCCCCATGATGCACGGACTGAACAAATTCTTCCCATTTAAATATTGTTTTCTTCGCAGAGTCGATTTTCCTGTTGCTGGTTTTGATCACTGGCCGCTGAGGGGAGCGGGCGGGGATAACGCTCTACACAGAAGTTCAGGATCGTGTAGGGCTACTTGGGGCTCCTTTTTAACAGTTTTTCGACATTGTTGCTGCCGCGAGCCCACCCCCCCCCCTTTTCTAGATTTTCCCAAGTTTTGTTTTTTTTTTCTTAGCTTTTCTATGCTATAATTCTGTCTAATGGGGCTTTCTGTTTTGAAACAAATATTATCTGCACGTATCTGGAGGGCATGAACACTGTCGATGGAGTTATTTCGCGCCCAATAGGTGCGCAAAGCTTAGTTATCTATCTAAGGACATGGATGGCATGTAGTGATCTTCCTGGGGTGAGGTGCCACAGTGATGCAGAGAAGAGATGTTCATCGAAGAAAAATATGTTGGCTCTATCTCCCAGAACCAGTGTTGTCTAAATCAATTCTATAGTAGTAGTTTGTTTGTAGCGTTCTCAATCCATCATTCATTTCATTTACGTCTGTAATTCTAAGTACCCTCCCCTTCCCTTCTAGGATAGTATCAATCCGTTGAAACTGGGAGTCATTTAGAGCACGTTACTACAAAATAAATAAAATCAAGTAACAAATTTTCCTATATCATAACTACCAGGATTCAGGAAACGGACTCACCAAAGATATTGATATAGCGAAAAAACGTGATCCCAAGTTATTTGGAAAACGTAATGTATTCGATCGAACATCTAAGGGCAAGGAAGAAAAGCTACACAATTTTGAAGAGAAAAAAGTCAGGGCCATACATCTCATAGCCTTGATAATGGCATAGCAGCCCACATTGTCCCCAATTGCTATGAACTTCTGATCTACTGCGGTCAGTGCTTGAGTAGATCCCCTAGAAAAAAAACCTGGCCTCAAATTTTATGATAAAGAATACGGAGTGTGGCAGCGTAGCCGCAGAGATCAGGCACCGAATTACCGAAGTATTACGAAGCTTCTAGCGATACGGTTAGCACGCATACTCAACAACCTTCCTTCATCATTCTGCACAGCTATCGATCATGCATAGGAACAGCTTACCACAGCTAAAGCAACATCTTACGGAAGACTTTCGTAACATGTTGGTTAAGGTGATCGTAAGATGTTTGCAAAGTTCTGAGTGGGCGGCGTTCAGAGTTTTCGCGGAGCGACGCGATGACACATGTCCGTGAGATGCGAAAATCGCGTAGCGCAGGAAATCAGGTGTGAACTCTGCGCGAACGCTGGGCGACTACGCGCGATTGCGGACGTACTCAATCCCGCGTAAATAAGCAAAGAGAACTTTTGGAGCAATAGCAACAGTTT
This sequence comes from Aplectana chamaeleonis, assembly GCA_029168955.1. Taxonomy (NCBI): domain Eukaryota; kingdom Metazoa; phylum Nematoda; class Chromadorea; order Rhabditida; family Cosmocercidae; genus Aplectana; species Aplectana chamaeleonis. The sequence continues at coordinate 97,010 of JAPDOI010001315.1, forward strand.
TACGTATTTGGTAAGAGCAAATGATCCAAAATATGCAGTGCTAAATTCGGTTGTGTTGATAAAAAAAGCAAGGAAGAAAAGCAGCCATAAGCTTGCCTTCGCGAGACGTTCATCGCGTCGCGCAAAGGCGATTTGGTGACAGTTCGAAGGCAGCTCGTCTCTTCGCTGTGAACACTACGCGACGTTGCTTTATCGGTATATAGGGTAATTATGAAGTCGCGTGGCACCGCGAATGAACGCCGCCTCACACCTTCGCAAAAAATGTAGAATGAGCTGGTATAGAGAATTGTAGGACAAAGAATTGTTGGAATTGATAAATGAAATTTGGTTATTCCGGGTCTAGTGCCAGCTTGAAGGGCTGGAGTGCCCACCCTCTTTGCCCTTTTTAACTATTTGTAATCGTTTTCCTCTGAACGTTTCACTAGCATGTCTCAGTCTGCTGTGGGAGTTCTAGCTTTAGTAAAAAAGAAACAGTTACATTGCTCTAATTACTTCTTGCTCTCTTTGAGTCTACCAACCGATATTTCAGGAAATCTCAACGTATCACCCGTGTCATTCAATCAAGAAGCCGCATCTCGGAAAAATGATCGCGGAAAAATGATCGCGGAAAAAGAAAAAAATGGTAATGGCTCTAGATTGAGCGGTTTTCGCGCAGTAGCTGAGTGCGGTCTCCTAAATGATATACACAGGCAATATATTGTGCTGACTTTATCCATCGTCCACACCACTTAGAGGCTATAAAACGGCAAAATTCACATGGTTCCTACGCGTGTTGGTGCGGAGCGAAGGTTAGAGACAGTGAGAGAGCGGAGGACAGACGGAGGCCCAGGCGTCTCGCGCGCCGCTCGCGCCTCGAATGATGTGAATTACAACGTTTTATAGAGGGTACTAGGGCTTACATATCTACCTTACATTTCCCGAGGGCTCTCATAAAACCATGTGATGATTGTTGTAGGTATGGGACACAGAAATGATAATTCGTTTTCCAAACCCACTGAATGCCTCAGAGATTACAGGAGATTTCCAAAAGTGGGCATTTTCATAGCTTTGCCAAGAGAAGAGGGGTACACGAATTGCAATTTCCAGGGCGTTCAAAAAAATTGTCTCGGATTATACTTACAACTTTTCTCTAAGAGTCGTTTTTAGTGCTGTTTTTTCGGATCTGAGACCCATTTGTGAATATTTGAAAAACTCCATTCGATTTGGCCCGCGGCTTTGAAGGCAGTGTTCACGATAGGAATCGTTTTTCTGTTTTTCCGTCTATCTTGAAAACGGTTTCATGCTGATTCCAATGATATCTCTGAAATCGCACAAGACCTTCAGGGAACGGAGTTATGGTCCCTCAAATATTGAGCTAAGGAAACATGGTGGACGAGTTGTCCGAGGCTTGTAACTTCCGTCTTTCGTAGCCGATGTATGCGAGCTGACCTGAGTAAAGAGAGAAGTTGAGAATAAAGGGAAGAACGGGGCTATTGATTGGAAACCACCGCTCATCTCACAATCTCGAGCGTTCATTTGTTCACGTCGGTGGGCGTGGAAAGTGCATCTGGGGGTGAGGAGCTGATGGGTGTCCAACTTTGGGGCCCTGGGGGACCGTTCCGAGCTCATTTTTCTCAGTTTTTTCAACGTTAGGGTTCCGCTAGGCCCCGCAGCTGCCGATCTCCGCCGAAAAAGCAGACATGGTTTTTATCGTGGACACTGCCTTTAAAACGAGATGAATTTTCGCTGTCTAAACGCGGCTTTTGACGAATACGAGAATGCCACGATCAAATCTTCCTAAAACTTCTACATAAGAGTTATTCGGTCTGCCTAACACAAATCTATATTCGGTTTATCGATTTTATTGAATTACTGCATGTAACGGTGGGCATAACGTAGCTCGGTCAAAGTCTCAGAATTGACTCAAAATTTCACTTTGAGTGTTATTTGCGACCCTGAACACGATTTTGAGGTCCATTTTTTGATTTTCGAAATTTTAAGATAAGTAACGTCAGTTGAAAGGCATTATGCGTACCGTAATCTACAATATTTTTCTGGCTACAATCAGACCCCATATTCGGGTTCAGCGCCCTTAATCACGCCCAGTTGAAAGTTGTGAGTCGAATCCGAAAGTTTTTTTCTGAACACCTCAACAATTATCTGATGGGTATTTCCCTCGCCTTTTTGTGAAGAAATGAAAATGACATTTTTTTGGAATCCCTGCAGCCATTTGAGGAATTTTAGCTCTAATTATTTACATACTGTCGCAGACCTATAGCAACGACAACGTGGTTTTCTAAATCGCCACGGACAGTTTAAAGGCAGTGTTCACGATAAGAAAAGTGTTTGAAATTTCTTTAGAAATGATTAGTGGAGGGACACTTTGTAACGTTAAAGTCGAAAGAACGCATGAAAACGATTCTGGAAGAGCCCTAAAAGAGCCCGAAGTTGCCACTTTGAGCGCAAGGCAAACCCCAAAAGCGCATTGCCCGTCACCGACGTGAACGAATTAAAGCTTGAAATCGTGAGATGAACGATGACATCCAATCATCGCCCCGTTCTTCCCTTCATTCTCAACTTCTATCTTTACTCAGGTCAGCTCGCATACATCGGCTGCAAGAGACGGAAGTTACAAGCCCTTGAAAACTCGTCCACCATGCTTATCTAGCTCAATTTTTGAGGGACCATAACTCCGTTCCCAGAAGGTCGTGTACGTTTTCTGAGATATCGTTGGAATCAGCATGGGACCGTTTTCAAGATAGGCCTAAAAGCAGAAAAATGATTTCTATCGTGGACACTGCCTTTATGACAGTCCCTGGTCATGAGTAACGCTTCCCAAAGTAGTTAGGTGGCGCAGGGACGCCTTGTGACTTGAAGACCAGTAATTTAAATATTCAAGGGAAGCCTTACCAAGCGTAAAAGCTCGATGAGGGGGAGGGAGATTGTGTCGAAAAGGAACGTTACTGCGGCTTAATGTGTTCAAAACTAAAAACATTAGCACGCTGTTTGCTGAATCGGCTTTTTCAGCTGCTGGGTATTTCAGAACGAATTCACCGTTAACCGCCCATTCACTTTCCCACTCTCTTTCCCGGGCTTTGCTGCACTAAGTGAATTCAAATCTCCCATTTCACTATGTTTTTATTCTATGATCAACAAGATTCAAATCACTCGGCCTTTGAGGGGCAACAAGATCGTAGGGTAACAAATAACGTTATATCAAGCTGATTAGGCACTCAATCTCATCGTGCGCTCTTCACCCACCCTCTCTCCCAAATAATCTATCTTTCGCGTGTGGATTGGGCCCACTCAGTACAATATGTTTTCTTTTTCACGCACCTTTCACTCGCTCATTTCTGATGAAGGAGGCGTCGGCTGCGGCGTATTCCAATACCTGCCCGCAACAATTACTTGAAGTTTGTTATGTGGTCCACGTTTGGTGAATATATGTATTTACTCATCTTCCGCGAAGATCTATGAAGTCTGAAACTAAAATCCCTCGTAAATAGCAGCATCGTTGTCATGGGGCTCGCTCGACACCTGACAAATGCATAAGTTGGGGTTAGGTAGAGGTGTTTGGGGCACTTTCATAGAGCCACGCGCTGTAAACCTCGCTATTAGCGGCGACGGCTTGCTATTTGCATAAATTGAAGCTCGAAACTCATTGAATATGTATGTCTGTTCTAGATAATTATGTTAAAATCAGTTTCGAGGTTAAATTTATAAATCTTGGCTCTGCCTCAGGTTCTCTACATTCACACAAAGGGAGGAGTGGTCCAGATTTTGCAGTTGGATCGCTTCGCGCCACTCGATCCGAGCAAAGCGGTCCCGAGTGGAAATAAAGCCACGGAAAGATAGACAACTCCTGCCTTGGTGTGTAGAGAACACCTGTGTCCTTTTTATCAACGGTCGAGGGCGATTAAAGGCAGTGTTCACGACGAATATCACACCCGAGTTCGACTCAAAAATTGTTTGTGTGGCAACTTATAGTCAAGAAACAGCAAAGAAAAACGTTCAGAATGAGCTAAAATAACGGTTTTTAACGTTCAGGGCGTAGGCGAGCTTACTGGCCCTGCTAGGTTCCGCAAACGCTCAGCAAGCGTGCGGAATGTGCGCGATTCGATCAGGCTGGACACGGCAGAGTTCCTTGGCAATTCGCCATCGGAAACATCCGCGGCACGCCATAAGCTCGTCCGAATGGGGGTTTCGGACCGGGATAAGCATCCTCAACGGGATAACTTTCAAAGCCGCTTTTACTGATTTCTGGTCCGTTTTCGCTGATGTCTTCGATCCTATTCCCTCCAGCATCTGACAACTTAGCGTTTCACATTGAAACCTTGAGAACGAGATTTATCGTGGATACTGCCTTTAATCTTGGTCCCAGCACGATTGTCTTCTTGTTTTCATTTACCCATTTCTTGCTTACCGGAACTCATCGTCGCGGTTTGACAGAAATTGTCACTGGACTGCAGAAAATATTTTATGAGCTCATCACATTTAATTCTTTACGTCTTTGAGTTGCGTCAAACAGGGATCTTAGTAATCCTGCTCGTGTGTTTTTCTATATGAAGAAGCTCATCAGCTCAACTACTGGGATTGTCGATGATGAATCTTTCTATCATAGACAAAATGCTTGGGAGGAGCACTAAGAAATAAGCTTTTCAGAAAATGAGAAGATAGGTAGACACTTAGGGAGAATCCATATCCGCACAAAAACGACGTCGTCAATTCATCTGAACCACTCAGGAACGAAATCGCATTGCGTCACTCTTTCAGGATCAATCTGTGCATAATTCTGCGGGGTTTTTGAGTCAAAAGAGCTAGTTTCGTGCCTAGAAACCCCCTTCTGCGACCAATAGCTACAGAATTAATTGCGCTCTCTGCAACGGGCTATTCGTGCTATAGGAGCATTTTTATCTGTTCACGGTTCTCGATTATTTTGCCACCTTAACTGCTTAGAGTTTCGATTCTTGATTACTCTTTGGTTTTTTTTGACAGTCAGACAATCTTATTGATTTATGGACCTTTCACGGCGAGGAGTATTATCAGAATGCTGTCACATGTTGATTTTATACCCCTGCTCAATCCCATTAGCAATCTTGAGCATCGTGCCCCCGCACCATTGCGGTATGTCGTCACTTCTTGCAGGCCGCCGTCGCTCATATGTACATATAGTGGATGTATCCAGGGGCGGCATGCATGAACGCTGCGAATGAGGTCAGGGAGCCGCTTCGCGTCTTTTGTGCGGAGCGTCGAGCTAGAGTTGACCTGAAAAACATGCCGTCACCTTGGTGTGAGGACGCACCCTCACCACGCACGGTGAACTCCCCGCTTAACTGTTTTTGTTTCAAGTTTCAATCGTGCTTAACTTAGATCTTTTTCATTTCTTCTTTATAGTTGATTAATTTTTGAATAATTTTCCCGTTTGGCTCTGAAGTTTCACAGAAATAAAGCCGTTTTATATAAGGATCAATTCAAAAAAATAGCTGTGAGGCGTGGGTTTTGCTGAGTGTAGTGAGTTTGCGTCCCAACGTCAAGCCGATGGCATGTTTTTCGGGTCATCTCCGGCTCGACGCTTCGCACGGAGGACGCGGAGCGGCTCCTTGACCTTCTTCGCAGCGTTCATGCATGCCGCCCCAGGTCAGGGACCGATGCACAACCCCCTACCGCCGGCCCTGGTGGGCGCGCTGCGAACGTGGTGGGCGCCCGCCGGAACGGCATCGATCAACTGCCGGCCGCACAGCTGATCGGCTGCAATATTTTCTCCTCATCCTCATCTTCATTTTGATTTCTCTGCTCCCTTTTCATCTGTCTCCTTCTTTTATGCCTATAAACTATCCATTAACAGTTCCTACGTTTGTTACGTTTGTTCAATGGTTTTATATGTGTTCGCCTGTAGACATGCTGTTCAAGTTTTTTTTACCCAAATTCTTCTTTTTCAGGTTGTGGATATTCGTCCGAGAGCTTACTGGTACTCTATTCTGCTGAACTATATGGAACATCAACTGTAATTTTATCCTATTGAAAGCTGCATGTTTTATCGCTTTCAAAAATATATTTTTCCATTCGTTCTAATTTCGTCAGTTTTTTTACCTTTTTACCGTTTTCAAACCACAGAAATTCTTAGAAAGTGTAGTTATTTACATTTTTGTTATTGTAATTGTCCCATGCCTGTCGTCCGTTTTTATTCCAAAGATAGGGCATCGTAGAGGAAAAAAGTAGTATATTTTGGGACTAGACGAACCGCTAGAGAATACAGTGATATAAGCAATGTTTCGACCGCTCGGCTAATCACATCAACCAGTTCAGTTTGTTTTAAAAAGTCTAAATACTCCGTCGGTTTTGATGGGATTCTCAATGAATTTGTCCAGCGTGGTGTCTAATTCCAAAATGTACGAGTTTCTTTCTCCATGATGCCCCGTCGCTGAAACAAAAAAGAACGTGGGACAATTAAAATAACATAAACCTAAAAGACTACACTTTCTAACAATTTTTGTGGTTTGAAAACGGTAAAAAGGTAAAAAAAAACTGATGAAATCAGAACGAATGGAAAAATACATTGTTGAAAGCGATAAAAAAATCAGCTTTCAATAGGATAAAATTACAGTTGATGTTCAATATAGTTCAGCAGAATAGAATACCAGTAAGCTCTCGGACGAATATCCACAACCTGAAAAATAAGAATTTGGGTAAAAAAAACTTGAACAGCATAATGTCTACAGGCGAACACATATACACATATACCCTTGAACAAACGTAGGAACTGTTAATGGATAGTTTATAAGCGTAAAAGAAAGAGACAGATGAAAAGGGGAGCAGAGAACTCAAAATGAAGATGAGGATGAGGAGAAAATATTGCAGCCGATCAGGGGTGCATTCCAAGAACATTCCCATGGCAAAACGCGTCCATGGAATCGTAGCCACGGCCACGTGGGAGCAATTTTCTGTTATAATTCGCATCCATGGAAAGCAAATTTGTCTATGGGGAGGTAGTTTTGCCTCCCACAGCGTCTTGGAAACGTTCTTGGAACGCACCCCAGCTGTGCGGCCGGCAGTTGATCGATGCCGTTCCGGCGGGCGCCCACCCCGTTCGCAGCGCGCACTCCAGGGCCGGCGGCAGGGGGTTGTGCATCGGTCCCTGACCTGGATACATCCACTATAGCAGGGTCCGGGCAAACTTCAAATTTTAAAGATTTCCTCTAAATCGGGGTGCAGGTCAAAGATTATTCTATGAGTTGATAAGACGGCGGATGAGTCGGTTTTCTTCAAGTTGCTCCAGCCACTTCACTTCGTCAACGTGTCACAGAAGTGTTCCCGTCTTCCAAGTTATCTGCCATTGTCCGCGCTCTCTTCATTGCGCGCGGTGGAAATCGTCCTCCACCAACAAAAGAATGCCGCCGTTATCCCGCCCGGCGAGATGACCACACACATGCCGTAGAAACACCAATATTTTGGAGGGTCCGATCATGCTGTGTGTACAGTAGTTCTTTACTTACATGGCGTTCTTTTCATGAGTAACGGCTCACAGCTCACAGAACTTCTAGATGGGGCTCATCTAGTCCAGGACGACCTATCTAGCACAAATTTCGGAAAAGTTTCAATGTAACCAAACCTTACCTTTGAAAACTCAGAAGTGGCGGAATTTCTGTATATCCACGCCGTTCAACTCGCCATGCCTCGAGTTCGAACCTGTCAGCAGCACACCTTCTAAGTAGAAGCCATGGCCATTCACCTCAATACTGCACGCGTTCACAGATCATCACTTACATGAGTAGTGGCTACATGAGTACATGAGTATTACTGACATGGCCGGAAAGGCGTTGTTCAGCACGTCTGCTATCTGGTCCAAATGTCTCTTGTGCGCAGCAGTTAAAGGCAGTGTCCACGATAAATCTCGCTCTCGAGGTTTCAGTGTGAAACACTATGTTGGCAGATGGGTGAGAGGATAGGGTGGAAGAAAGCAATGAAAACGGTCCAGCGATCAATAAAAACGGCTTTGAAAGTTATCCCGTTGTACCTACTTATCCCGGTCCGCCACCATTCGGACGAGCTTGTGGCGCCGCGCACGTCTCGATGGCGAATCGCCAAGCAACTCTGCCGCGTCCAGCCTGGTCGATTCGCGTAGATTTCGCGATTAGCGCACGCTTGCGGAACTCAGCGAGGCCCTTGATTCTCGTCCACGCCCTGAACGTTAGAAACCATTATTTTAGCTCATTCTAGACGTTTTTCTTGGCCTTTTCTTCGCTATAAGTTACCTTACGACCAAACAATCCCGTTTCTGGGTCGGACTCGAGTGCGATATTCATCGTGAACACTGCCTTTGAACTGTTATGTTCGGCCCGTAATAGTGACAGTTTCGCTCCACAAACGCCGTAGCATCACCAGAAAGGCCTTGCGCTTGCGTTCGACGCTTGCGTTTTGCTGGCTTCGTTCAGTTCACCGGCTGACGGGGGTGAAATGGCAATGACAGATCAGGAATGAATGCATCTTGTCATACACGTTCTATTATGACATGAACCATACCTTAGTGTCTTGGTTGAAGTTTGAGATCTTCGTTTCTGATCAGCGAATGTCTTTCGGCAAAACATACAAGCTAAACGTTTAGTTCTAGGGGGCCTCTACGCAGAATTTCACTGATGTAGACCTCTTCGAGTGAAACGAGTGAGGTTGTCGAGCGTATCTTTGGAACTGGAGCCTAACAGGCTTACTGGGCTTTCTAGAGGTTCGCTTTTACCCCCTGAAATTCATCTTAATTAGTTGAATGCAGGCATATAGATCTGGTATGTGTTTATCTCCAACCCTTCACTGAATCGGGAGTAATTTGTATTCAAGTAAGTGGAGCTGCGCCAACTTATCCCGATATTTTCCAATAAACAAGGACCAAACCGCCTTTTGCTATTCATCTCGTTAGATGGGACACTGGGTAGGGGTTTCAAATGTGAACCAAACGTTTCCCTTCTCCACTAGTTGCGACCAAGCTCCCCGCCACAAATGCGTCTTCCACTTTTTCTGGCGCTCGATTATTCTCGGAAGTTTTTCCTGATGTTCTACTCTGATAATAACACTGGTCGGACCGACAGCGCTGAAAGCCTCTTTGCTGACCCCGAAAGCATGGTACGCGGACGGATGTAGGGGGAAGGCTTGCCGGGCTGTTCGCGGGACGATATGAAGTCGTCAGTCGAAGGCGGTCACTGCAGCTCCCTCAGGAAAACGTGCCGACTTCACGCGCACAGAAATTGGCTAGTAGAACTTACCGCGCTCGGGAACCGTTTCTACCGCTGACGAAAATTCCAATTAGAACTGACAGTGAACAAGCTTAGTTCGCGATCAGACTGATCGCAAGCAGCCACACTGGCCTGCACGGTGAATACATCAGCGGACACTATCCTGTATGGTAAAACGAGCATGTCTCAGATTCAACTACCCAAGCTTGAAACACACCCAGTATTGTCCTTGGTTGCATTTAAGACGCAGTCCAACCTCAGATCCGTTCTCCTGTTTCTCTGCCTATCTCGAAAACCGTCCCACGCTGATTCCAATGATATTTCTAAAATCGTAAAAGACCCCACCCCCCAGAAACGGACAGAAACGGAGTTAAGGCGCTTCAAAAATTGAGCTGCGGGAGTAAGGTGGACGAGTTGTCCGAGGCTTGTAACTTACGTCTTTTGCAGCCGATGTATGCGAGCTGACCTGAGTAAGGAGAGAAGTTGAGAATGAAGGGAAGAACCGGACTATTGAACAAAAACAATCGCTCATCTTGCCACTGTTGAGCTTGAAAGATAGTAGAAGGAGCGTGCCAAAGTGGCTTTCTGATGTGGGCGCATCAGGGTGGCTTTCTCCTATATCTCGCCTATTCGGAGAAATTGAGAGCTCGCACTTGGCAGGTGCTATATAGAGAGAGTCTTCTTCTCTTTTATGTGGAAATCTCAGATTTCGTCCTTGAGCTCGGACTCTGCCTTTAATTCATCAGTGTTTTTTTGAAAATCTTAAATTTCATGCCAGTCAGTGACCAACTCGGAACACCAGTTGAAGAACATTTTCTTGAGCACTGCTCTTTGTTCTCGCTCAAGTATCATTATTTACTGATATTTATTAACAATATTGTTGAGCACACTTCTGTTAGCTTTCACGATTACTTGTCAAATTAGTCGGCCACTACCTCATGCCATGCTGCAAATGTTTCCCGTGTTCTTTGGTGCCGACAACTTATTTATGCCTCTATATGCATCAGCTGTTGTCAACAACTGGTTTTTATAGTGGTTTACGAACTCGAGTCCACTCAAAATCCAGTGCTTCTTTTCATTTTCCAATGGTTTTGTGAGAAACTTGGACTTTTACTGTGTGCCACGGTTTTTATCCAGAACACAACAAACCGTGAGCAGCAGTTATACTCTTGCTTTTTTCAACCTTGCGTCTAAAGGAGATGGCTAGAGCGAGCCAAGGCTAGATCACGCCCTTCGTCGTGTCCACCTATACCTGCAACTTCTTGGAAACCTTTCTTTTTCATGAAGGAGGTGTGCATAGTAAACATTAGATTAACTTTCTTTCCCTGGAAATATGAGAACCTTGTTAGAAGCTTGCCTTGCGCTACTTTGTTCTCCTTCTATTCGCTGGTGGTTGTTCCTTTTCTTGCTACTACTGGTCTATGATAGCTTTTGTGAGCAATTCGTTGTAGTTGCTGTGGTGTGTGGTAAATTGTCGAAAGGCAGTGGACGTTGGTATTATTTATAAGTTACGTACGTACTCTCTCAGGACCTGCCTGGATGCTACCGAGAGCCTGTAGGGAACCTGACGCCTCAGTGCCGGACCAAAAAATTTCCACCGCATACCGACATTCAAACCGTCAACTCCGATCCATCGTTTTATAGTCCACCGCGCTATTGTCTGAGTCATCTGCGCTGCTGCACTTGTTCGCTCCCATTGCAATGATTGCTGTATTATTGCCGTATTTTCTCGGGTCGCGGTAGTTTTGCGTCAAATTCTGGGTAAAAAACCAGGGGTGGTTTCTTACCGATCGAAGCTGCGTGCTTAATTATGAATGAAGCTGTCGGCAAGTGGTGGCTGAACCACTCAGGAGAAGATCTTCTGTCAGAAAACGTCGAAACAGTGTTTGAAAGGAAGAGAAGACGGAGGGCTTTTCCGGAGGCCGTCAGATTGCTTGAGCTGCGACACAGCTCTAGGCTCTCGCTCGCTTTGAGCAATGGTTCAGACGGTTCGGTGGCGGCTTGTAGACGCCTCTCTCATTAAACTCGCGGTTTTGATTGGTTCCCCAGGGTTTCGTTAGATTGGACGCAATCACTTCCAGAGTTTCAAACAACCTTTCAGTAATTTTCTAATAGGATTTCAGTGAGAGTTTATGAGGGGTTTTCGCTGGAAAAAAAGTTGAGCGACATTTTTTTTACATACGTAAAAAAGTTAGGTCGACGGTGGCTTAGCGAAGATGCGTGTTGTGCGCTGTGACGGGTAACCTATGAAATTTTTTTGAAAATTTTTCTCTTTCGAAAAGTGAAACGGAACACGATGCTTTATTCTACTCACCGCTAGTGCAAGGCCTGATGTGTCGACGTAAGAGTGTGCACGAATCTATCTATGTTTGTGCGACCGATCGGTGTCTGATCGAGCCCATATCGAGTTGACGATTCACTTGTAAAATGGTCAAGGACAGTGACGGACTTCTCAGACAGTAGAGGCTTAGTACTTCGGCACAATACCGTTAGTACGCGGGGACAAAGGGTTTGGCAGCACCCGTGCGGTAGCTGCTGGTAACGGCAGGATATGCTGCCAACGACCAGGAGCTCTTGCCGCATGTGCTGGCATACTAACGCTTTATTTATCGTGGCACGCGTGCTATTGCCAGCCCCTCTCTCCTACTGTTTGCTAACACTCTCCCCTTTTGATATGTCTAAGACGAATAAACATTGCAGCCTCCTCTTGTACGACGGCGGCGGGTATATAAGGGGCTGAGCAGAGTGCTATAAGGGCGCGACGCGGCCTGATGGTGGGCGTCCGTATTGATAGATCGCCGCGATCTATCAATACGGCAGCCCACCGCCACGCCGCGCCGCGCCCTTATGACACTCTGCTCAGCACCTACCAGTCTCACTGAGGGGGCAGTTGGCCGTTTGAGGCCATTCCGAGGAGGTTACCCTGTGTCACTCTTTGGGCGGTGATTTCGAACGCTGAGGGGACCATCCCCATGGCCCATCGCGAGGGAAGCCTCATCGTTATGGACCGTGGCGAAGATGATATCTTTGTTACGAACCGCGGAGAGGTTGATCTCCTTGCTGCTGGCCCTGACAAGGATCATACCCAACAACGGTAAAGAGGGTGGCAGTCCAAAGTCATTCTTCAGCCATGTTTTATCTCTACTAATCTGTTTAATATCATAATTGCGATTAATCCTAAACCTTCGTCCTAATCTTTCTTTTCTTTGTATTGACTGTAAGGTCATGATTACATTGCTCCATAACATCGGTACGTCTCATTCAACTTGAATTACTGTATTGTTTCGACTTTATGTTACCGATAAGCCTATTATTATTATTCTTCGTTTGCAAAACAGGCTGTGGATAATGAGCGTTAGAATGCCAGCATACGGTAGCAGGATATGCTGCCGTTGCCAGCAGCTCCTGCTCACAACGAGCATTAGTACGCCAGCTTTGCCATTGCATACTAACGCTATTGTGCTGACATACTAGGCCCCGACTTTCTGAGTTGGTAGCTGCAGACGAACTATCCGAACAGTAACACCAGTCAGATGGCTGGCGCAGGGCGGGCCCTCGTGATCCGACCGCCATCGTCTCGCGATCAGCACGGCATGAGATTTATCGGATCGGTTGCTGTTTGGCCCCATGTTTGCCCTCGGTTAGACCGGCGTGACGCATGTATTACGCATGTATAAGTTATTGTATACCCTTGCAAAAATAGGGAGATAGCGTCCATTCGTCTCTCTGGTTGCTTGCAGCAGAAAATACCTTAGCGTTAGCGCACCAGTTCGCATCCGACTGACGAATTTGCACCGTCCTGAGATCCGCCCTAAACCGCAGTGGCTGCTCCCCATCGAGCAAAGAGGTAAAAGGCAGCGTTAACGATGAAAATTTTTCACTAGGTGTGGGTAGTGGAGGGGCACACTTTAACGTTCACGTCGAAAGAACGCATAAAAACGAGCCAGAAAAAGCCCAAAAGGAGCCCGAAATTGCCACTTTGAGCGCAAGGCAAACCCCAAAAGCGCAGTGCCCTCCTTCCGACGTGAACAAATGAAAACTTGAGATTGTGAGATGAGCTACGGTTTCCGGTAAATAGCCCCGTCCTTCCCTTTATTCTCCTCTTCTCTCCTTACTCAGGTCAGCTCGCGGACATCGGCTGCAAATGACTGAAGTTACAAGCCTCGGACAACTCTTCCACCATGCTTTCGCCGCTCGAATTTTGAAGGGCCATAACTTTGTTCCTAGGAGGTCTTGTAAGATTTCAGAGACATCATTGGAATCAGCCTGGGATCTTTCTTGAGAATCCGCTATCTCAACTGTTTTGAAGTTAGTACTCGCTATTTCAACCGCTCGAGCATAACTCGTCCACTTTTACCCCAAAGCGAAAACAGCAGTCATAACTGTATCTGCATACAGTTTTCGTCGTGTTTTTCGTAAGTTTTCCATGCTACCACTTTCAGACTTCCGATGTACAGGCCATAAAACGGCCAAAGTCTCACCGTCGACTGCGTACCACGCGCTGCGCGACCGCACGCGCGTCGGAAGCAGACGAGTTTTGGCCGCCGCGACGAGTTTCGGCTGCCGCGCGGAGGCCGAAACGTGGTACGCAATCGACGGTGAGACTTTGGCCGTTTTATGGCCTGTATGTCATAAAATCGACACCATTTTTGAGCGTGTCGGCTGCCGTAACGGCATCGTTCACGACGGATTTCTTCAAGTTTTGCATATATAAGGAGAACACTAGTACCCTGTATAACAGCTACGTTGGAAAAACCGTGAAAAAATCACCTAAAACCCTTTTTAATACCGAAAATATCTCAATCGTCTTCTGAGAGAGGAAGAAACGATCGTTGGCGATCGCTGCTTTGACCAACGATCTAATGAGATAATAAAGTTTATCTTTCTTTCGAATGATTTGTGGAGAAGGAAAGGTTAACCGATTCGTGTAGAGAAGTCATTCTTCACGTAATCGCGAAGTATTTTTTCATCAACTTCCCTTCAGTTGTACTGTAGCAAATGTTGGAAATTTTCTTATATGATCGCTGACAGCAAATTGTGCCAGATGACTGACTGACGGCCGGCCTCTTTTGACGGAATTTGAGCCACTCCACCTCATTTATCTTCACGATAAAGCGATTTTAACCCAACAAACTCTCCGTACGTTTTTAGGTGGGCCCAGAAAATCATTCGAACCGAAAAAACAGTGGGTGGTTTTCAGCGCGTAGGATGCCTCTAAAGGCAGCATACACGCTCGTAAACGTAATCGAGATAACTATGGAATTAGAATGGTATGGCACCGAACACAACACCGACGGATTTTGAAGCGTCAAAAACGACGTACAACGACGCTACACGTGTGAGAAGTTGGCCCCGCCCCTGTATCTGTCCGCCCCCTGTATTTGCCGTCTCCTCCAAAACAAGGGTACTGGGCCATTTCCACCGACGGCGAGGTCTGTGGGGGGTGGAATAGGTACAATAGGTGAACCACAGACCTCGCCGACGGTGGAAACGGCCCAGTGCCCTTGTTTTGGAGGAGGACGCAAATACAGGGGGCGGACAGATACAGGGGCGGGGCCAACTTCTCACTCGTGTAGCGTCATTGTGGATCGTTTTTGACGCTTCAAAATGCGTAGGCGTTGTGTTCTGAGCCATAGCATTTTAATTTCGCAGTTATCTCAATTACGTTTACGAGCGTGTATGCTGCGTCCATACGTGGCGAGAGCGGGCGTTCCCGCTGTTGTTCGCTTCTCGACGCTCCTCAACGCTAGAGCAGCCCTTGCACGCAAATGAACACAGGCAAACACCCCTACTTCGTGTTAATTCGATTGAAAACGTTTGATCGGGTGATCAACCGCTCGAGTCGGCGCAACGGCAGATGATTTCGGTTTCCGGGGTGGGATTATGGAAAAGAAGGGCAGTGAAGGTCAATGCCACATGCTTGAGTGAGGAAGCAGTAAGCTTGAAACGTGCTGCTTGCCTCGTGGTGCTGGCGTAAGCGAGCGAGAGCGAGCAGGCGAGGGCGCGCGAAAAGGAGCGCCTGTGAGCGGCTAGTGAATCGTGTGCCCACGATGATTATCGACTTTGTGTAATCGCACGCTCTCGCAACGTATGGACGGAGCCTAAGGCAGTGTTCACGATGGAAAATGTACTTGAGGAAACTGCGAAAATCTGTTTTGTTCGGAAACAGCTGAATAACTGCGAAGGTTCCGCGGCCACAAATGCACTAAGGTCCGAGTTATTAAGACACATGTGTGATTTTCGACCACTTTGCCATTATACATAGACCCTTTATCAAATTTAGTCATGGATTTACTTCGAACTTTGCTTTTTAGCTTCCCTATATTGCCTTTACAAAGCAAGTAGAGGTTCAACTCTTTTGCGGCACAATGAGCAAGGACAAACTTGTTCGAGTGATTCTCAGATGAGTCAACAAATAGGTGAACCACAATTTTCCAGTCGTTGTTTTGCTTTTCGACTGACGATTTAGGTCTGATTTGAGCAGGGAGATTATCGATGGCGTCTATAATTCAATCCAACGCCTTCGACGTTCACGGTAAACAACATTTAATTCCCAGATGGACACTTCCTTTCGACGCTGTGCCAAATTATTGAATTCTAAATAGCTGTTTTTTCCTTTGTTGCCAGTTCAACACAATTACCGACGTTTCAAAGCCGCTGGGAAGTGGAAAGGTTCTCTCTTGCTATGTAAATAACTTCCGTCTTAGTCAATCGGATTTACTTTTTTTCCACAAACACCGCTATGCGTTTTATATCGGGCTGTTTTCTCCGTGAAACGCCTCCTGCTTCTTGGAAATTGGCTTCATCTAAAGTTTTCCCGAGCTCTCATTCCCTTTAACAGATATCTCTTGAAGTAAAACTAGTTTCTTACCCGTGAATTCCGTGTTACAACAACCTTTGCCTTCTTATTCTTAGGATTTTTCAAAGTCGGGTAACACTGTGGATCAGGATAAACTGAGCAAAATACTTGGAGCACAAACTTCAATATTTTCATTTTTGACTGCGTGGAGCGTGAGCAAACACCACTAACTACTACTTTTCTCATTAGAGAACGAGACTCCAAGGCATGAGGTCCACCATTATTCAACTTTTCATCTTACCCCTCATTGTCACTTTATCTACCTGCAAGGGCCCTCATGAATTTGTTAGGTGATGATAAGGGGTGTACCAAAAACAGAAAACAGAAAATCGAATTTTCCACAAAACAGCAAACAGATAACAGAAAATTCCGCGCACCCCTGTTGAAGATTTTCTTTCGCTATTCTTATTTTGCTTGTGCTCATGCTGCACTATATAGGCTCACTCAAGGTAGATGAAGGGTACACAGATTGAAGGAAATGGCTCCATGTGATATGAGCTACTGCCCTACAGGAACGAAACTCCGGTCCGCAGTTAGCTGCAAGCTGGGACAAAGGTCAATCTTGCCGAGCTCACTCGGTCGCAGCACGGTTATCTTTGGGCTTTTCTGCAACTACAGACCAGAATTTCGTTCCGATAATGAGAGGGTCTGCGATCCTGATGTAGCTAATGACCGGACTCATCCACATCTCAGAGTAGTCTTGTAACAGGGGGAGCTCTATGGATCTTTGAAACTTATTCAACAGAAACCTAGTGGGCGTTCGACAATTTAGTGAAAACCCCGAGCCGAAGCCAATGTGCAACAAGGAACCTGGATGAGACGGCGATGAAAATTGCTACGTTGCCAAGAAAGCTTACATCCTGATTGCTTTCATAGAATATTTAGGCCATTGTGAAAGGCTTGAAAGGGCTTCCCAGACGCTTGAAAGTTCTCGTAAACAACACAAGAGTCTTAAGAATCTTATAGAAATCTTGCCTTGTGAGTTGTGTTTTCCATTGTCAAATAAAGGAAAACGTAGGCATTCGTCCTTGAAAATACATATTGTCCGCGGCCTATTCCTTGAGGGAGATCATATCCTCACAAAATGAGTAACACTCAAGTGTGTTGTGCGAAATTTTACATAAATCTCAATGCATATATGGTCCAAACATTTATTCCAGTCCAACGACTTTACGAGAAGCGTTCACTCTTGAATAACCACGCGGAGTTAGCGGAAAAGAGATAAGTGAGTTTTGACTGGTAATATCGATCGACCGCCGGAGGACTTCTCATCACTAGACTAGAACCTCTGAGGCGATTCTACAACATGTGGGGAGTTTGTGCATAATTGTCTCCGTCTGCACCCAGCTCGCGTGCCACGCCGCCGCCGCTTCCTACTCTCCAGTGGGGCCGTTTGTTGCGACAATGGTATCATTTTTTCTTCCCTTCTCTGTGTTGTTCCATTTTTTTCCTTCGAACCCTAATTAATACTGTTTAGCATGAATATTCTTCCACCTTCTGTTGACCCCAATTTTCACCGGTCACAGCCACCGGGAGCATGTTCATCCGACCGGACAACTAGTCCAGGCCTGAGAATAGTGTCCCTGAAATGAGGCACTTTAGTGCGCTTCCACCACTCTTTCGTTACTCTTCGGCTAATCGCCATGTTGGCGTTAAAGACTTAGTCCAATCTTAGTGGTAAATTTTGATAGTATAGTCCGCCCGTGTATAGCAACCATGCACGGCCTAAAATCTCTGTTTGCTGAAATAAGGAGAAACCACAGGGAAAAATCGGCGTCCCCCCTAACACCCCCAAAACAAACCAAGCGTTTCACCCCGAAAAGGGAACCAAAATCTTCGCAAATTGAAAAATTGATATGCGCGATGATACTCATTAGCAACATGTGCAATAGTGTAGTTTTCGGCTCCCCTTCTGGAGCGGTGTGCGTGGTTAGGCTTTTGGGGCTTTGGGGGCGGGCCGGCTTTTTCCCTGTTATTTCTTCATGGTATGAGGGAACTTAGATCTTTCAGTTGGCAGGGATGTTGGAGGCCATGCCCAGAGGCTAATTTTGAAAATAACCCCTAAGGTTGGACTGCGCCTTTAAAGACAGTGTTCACGATAAAGCTCGTTCTCAGTATCCAGTGTGTAAAACTGCTCTGGCAGATGCTGGAGGGAATAGGGTCGAAGAAAGCAGCAAAAATGGCCAGAAGTTGATAAAACGGCAGCGAAGTGAAGATTTCGTTAGCCCAGTACGCCTGCTTAGCCTGCCCCGCCCCCGTTCTGACAAGCTTGTGGAGCAGCGGACGTTATCGATGACAAATTGCCATGCAAGTCCGCCACCTCCAGCCTGATTGATTCGCGCGCCCTTGCAGAAACTAGAAGGGCGCGTAGGTTCTTCCGCTTCCTGAACCTGTACGTACGTTAGAAACCGTTATGTTAGCGTATTCTGAGCGCTTTTGTTTACCGTTTCTCCACTATTCGTGAACTCGGCGACCAAACTACCCATTTGGAGTCGAACTTGAATATGGGATTCATCGTAAACACTGCCTTTGGAGCAGGTGTTCTCAAGACGCTGTTGCGAATCTGTGATCGTACGTCTTAGCTTCGCGTGGTTTGTTCGTCTGACTCCAATTTAACTCCATTATTTGCCCGCTGCAAGCCGCAATGTCCCATCCATCGTCGTGGACAAACTGTCAACGTCAGTAAACAATTTAATTCAATACATGTGCTTTAGCGAGTGTTTTGCCATTCACGCGTAATTCTAGGAGCATATAAACAAGGAAGTAGTGACCGCATTTTCCCCTATATTCTGGACACCTTCGGGAGCTCCATTCGACAAAGGCGTCCCTAGTATCGAAACCTTAGTTTATCCAGGAACAGGCCTCTTATCATTTTATGAGGGACATGTTATTAACAGATGGCCTTTGAGAACATTTGGTTAACCCTGGAAGTATTCGCCAGGCGTATCACTGACTAATTAATTCTCTTCCAACCAGAAACCAGGACTGAGGATCGAAAACCTAATCATTCAAAGCGTGGCAGTGATTCAGCCGTGTCGGTGTTGGGGGCAACAACTGGGTAGTAACTGGGGAAAAGTTGTTTACCAAAGATCGATCGCTCGCGTACTGCAGTAAATCCGAGGAATGTTAGCTGGGCAATGACGAGAACTTTTTTCATAATCCAAGGAGGTCATTAAGAAAGATGGTCTGAGGAGAAAGAGGGCGGCAGTAGCGCAAGCGTGCTCGGAAAGTAGTTTGTACTGAGCCCAGAAGTCAAAAGTATCGAAAGTGCATGATTTATGCGTTTGGGCAAAAATGTGAGGAGACGACGGGGAAAAAAGCATAGACTTCCCTGTAGCTCAAGAAGCATTCGTCGATTTTTCTGAAATCCTGAACTGAAACGAAATAGCAGTACTACCCAGTGGACGTTTTCAGAAGTCACCTGTTATCCTTAATGCGACCTGTCCCTGAATGTCAGTCGCGCGCGTCTCATTGCCTGCAAGGAACCCAAGACAGAGGTGGTGCTAGAACGATTTCGTAGATTTCACCACGGCGGACTCCCACAGCGCTCACCCATATCTTCCTGCTTGTAGGGTGTAGATCATCCTGTATCTAACAAGGCCCTTGCTGCTTCTGATTTATTCGCGTGCGAGTTGATCAGAGAAACTTAGTCCTAGAATTCAAAGTCCACATCGTGATGGGTGGTGAAGTTATGGATCTGTTTTTGGCGGTCTGAGCGTGGCCTCCAGGGCATCTTTAATAGGGAGCAATATTCCTGGTAACCGCTGACTCAGTGTTGCAAGATTATAAATTGCAGCTGCCAGAAGACCACAGTAAAATACAGGTGATTCAGTGCATTTACGAAAGTTAACGAGAAAAAAAACAAGCTCGCAACAACTCGTCGGCGAACTTCTCGCCGTTCAAGTTCAAAATTTTCGAGGGGACATAATATGCTTGTAGCAAGCTTTGAACGTTCATGGTGACACCATTCTGATCAGCGCGAAAATTTCTCAAAGAAAAAAAGAAAAGCGAAAAGTCGATTTTCAGGTTGGAGTGTGCCCTTAATGGCCCATGATCGTTTTCCAGATTTTCTGCTGAGCGCAAATACGATTTAACGCTGGTCACAATGTTGTATCTGGACTCGCTTGGAACCCACTACCAACGTAGTTATAGCCCTTCAGCGATTTTAAATTTCAGCGATGAGCAGATCGCCGGCGAGTAGTTGAGCCTGTGTTTCCCGTTATAGGCCAATGGTAGGGACAGGCGCTCTCTGAACACCGAGGGAGGAATTGTCCCCTTTTTGCAGTTTGAAATGCCACGCTACTCAATGCAAGCGAAGTGGTACCGAGGGGAATTAGAGCCTCAAAAGACGGGACAACTCCTCCCTCGGTGTGTAGAGAGACGCTGTCCCCAATGGTATGCTTTTGCGACACGCGGCCGCGTCGGTCTGCACAGCGACAGCGACATTGGCAACGACAGGCTTCTGCACATTTGCAGTATGTCAGCTCTCCGCGACACGTCGCTGCGATGAACACGCGACAACTGTTCCTACGGCTGTCGGTGCGATTGCTCCGATGCTGGGCCCGTAGCAAACCCACCGAAAGGTGGGAGCTGATAGCTGCCTCCCCGGCGCGAGGTGGTGGCTCACATCGCAAGCGGAATAGGTGGTGGCCGCCCTATCCTAATGCACGTGTGCGTGCTGAGGTGGTGACTTCGCTCGCATCCGATTGTCACCCACCTCGGTACGCAGCCATGGACCTGAGGTCTGAAAGGGAGCCACGAGCTGCGAGTGGAAAATGGAAATAGCGCACGTATTGCAGAGGCACGAAGGGAAGGAGCCAAGTTATGGGGCGGGCATGACCGAGGTGGTGACGGCGCGGGTAGGAAGAACACGATCATTTCACTTTTCTGACGACGATTGACCAACTCCGTTGAAGAATTCGGAAATGGAATTCCGAGTTTTGCGCTGATCATGCAAAAATTTCCCGCAATGGCTGTGGATTGTGCTTCAGACTGATAACCTCCCCTAACATGAGATAAATATCGGAGGAAAAATCATTGTGAAGCCTACAACAATGAAAAACGCTACAGTGAGTGCAGATCATGGCTGTAATGCTGTTGGCCGTCTTTCGAGACGGCATAATCAATTGCCCCTTATCAGCTGCTGATTTTTTGTGGGCGCTAATTTCCCTACATTTTCTCCTCATTATTGCTGTTTCTGAGCCCTCGAGCTGGTTCCTTTTTTCATAAAAAAAGCTGTACGTGTAGTGTTTGTACTGCATGGTATATGCAGTGAGTTTTCTTCAGGAATCCACGAAAATAATTTGAAGTTAAATTCGACGAAGTATTTTTCCCTCAGAGCTGACCAATTTTTCGGAAGGTTTCATGGTTGGCTAATCTTTGGCTGCCGCTGAGAGATATTGTGACAAATTCTTCGCAAGTCCGAGATCGTGTTCCACTTAACCTTAACTCCAACTGGCTATGTTCATTTCGATTGAAATGGTACTTTTGTACAACACCTTTTCTCACCACAGAAGCTGTCGGAAATGCACATTCGATAAAGTCTACCCCCAAAAAAAAAAAAACTCACACACATACTATGTAACATACCGTAGGACACAAAGCGTGCAGTGCTAATGAAAAAAGGAAAAGAAAAACATGAACAGCAGGGAAAGGAGAAAACGTCAGCAGCGGTCAGGAATAGCAGCAGATTTAAAGGTCATGATGAATATTCTGGAGGAGAAAACAAGTACAAGGGATTAATGATTATGAGCTTCTATCAGATAAAAATCTGAACAATCGTCTCGAAAAAAAAAGAAGAAATCTTAGAAGTCTGAGAAACTCCGATAAATATCAAAAATTTCTTATCACTTCTCCGCCCTGGAAACAATCAAGAACAAGCCTACACCACGGGGTTTTCAAAGGTGGCCGAGTTATTATCAAAATTGTTGGATACAGGGGAAATTTCCGTGATAACTTGTGAACGGTTTCTCTGCCTCTGAAAAGGGCATCGTACAAGAAAACATGAAATATTTGCAAAAATCAAGATTTGCTTCTATTCTTAACTCCATTTTGTGTCGATGTTTGTTAAGCCAGTAGCAGCGTGATCATGTACAAACATGTTTTTTGAAAGAAAAATTCATAAGCCTTGTAAGAATAGGTATAATTCCAGAATTAAAACTTTACCTGCTTAGTTTGAAAGAAGAAGTTTCCTTCCAAGATGGTGGCTTTGGCTGGCAACGGAGCATGATGTAAACTCTGGTACCGCCGTAGTGACCTGTTGATTTCGATTATCACAGCGCGGAGCGGTGGCTTTTTCGTCGGAACCTCCTTATCACTAGTTATATTTCACCGAGGCCCACCGCTCCGCTGCTGGTATTGATCGAAATCAACAGGTCACTACGGCGGTACCAGAGTTTATCTCAGGTTAGACAAAGAAGAGGAAAATCTTCAATGTCAAAAATCACTCCGATCAAGTTTCGAGTGATCTGCGGACTATTCCAAAAAAAAAACGGAAACCATGAATTTCTTCGCAAACTCGAAATCTTGTTCTTGTGCAACTGCTGAAAACGTGTAAGCAGTAATAGTCGTGAATAGTTTGAAATGAACTTAGCAGCATAGAATGTACTGCAGATGTTAAGAGAACGATTTTCATGGAATGGATTCCTGTCTATTGTTTTGTTCATCTCACATCCTTGCTAATAGCGAGAATGCCATCTCCACTGTGACCGCGCGGTGCAGCTGTTGTGCGCACTGTCGATGCCACCAGCGTGCGTGGTTCGACTCCATCATGTGGCCGATTTTTGCAAATAGAATTGTCTCGTTAAGAAAGGTCGCTCCAAGTGGGCGACAATAGGTGGCATCTGGGCACGATGTACCTCAGGTCGGC
The DNA here is from genome assembly GCA_029168955.1 of Aplectana chamaeleonis. Taxonomy (NCBI): domain Eukaryota; kingdom Metazoa; phylum Nematoda; class Chromadorea; order Rhabditida; family Cosmocercidae; genus Aplectana; species Aplectana chamaeleonis. Next base: position 119,937 of record JAPDOI010001315.1, read on the forward strand.
TGCCACCTTTATGTGGTGGCGGCGGGGGGTTTGCTACGGGCCCTGGTACCGGCGCAATTTGTGTTAAATGCCATGCCTGTCGCTCATGACAGGGACAAAGTATACCATTGACCAAACGCAGCCATCGCTTTCAAGCAGGTCACGAGATCATGTCTGACCGAAAACAAATGCATGAACATAGATTCTGGGTAGACTCGATCCAGCGAATCTCCTCTTCTGAGCTCGAAAGCTTTTCGGCTGGCGTGCCCCATATTCGCTTTCCTAGGGGCGTGGACGACTTTCTCACTAATTTGAGCGGTTTGGGATCTCACGCTTGGTATGATGGTCATAAACGGCGGGCGGAATATGATATCAAAAATTACCCCTGAGGTTGGACTGCATCTTTCGAAGCACAGTCCACGCTCAGGGACAAAATCTGAGAATTCTACATAATTGTGAAGTAGACCCACCCTATACATATATGCAGCATCCGCCAAGTGCGAGCTCCCGATTTCCCCGAACAGGCGAGATATAAAAGGAAGCCACTCTGGTGCGCCCACCTCAGGAAGCACGCCCCTTTCACGATCTTTTCAACTCAAGAGTGGCGAGATGAGCGAAAGTTTGCGATCAATAGCCCCTTTCTTACCTTCATTGTCAGCTTCCTTCGTTTTACAGGTCGACTCACATACATCGGTTGCAAATTACGAAAGTTACAAGCCACGGACAACTCGTCCACCATGCTCCCGCAACTCAATATTTGAGGGTCCATAGCTCCGTCCCCAGGGGGTCTTGTACGACTCCAGAGACATCATTGGATTCCGCGTGGGACCGTTTTCAAGATATGTAGGTAGAGAAACAGAAAAACGATCCTGAGGTTGGACTGTGCCTTCAAAGGCAGTAATCGGGATGAATTATGGTTGTCAACTTCTCTTGGCCAGAACCTTCTCTTCATTCAGGGTGATAGAGCCTATGTGGAAAACCGCGGAGAAGCGCCATTTCGGATCACATGAACAGCCTCAAATTAGCCAGTTTTTCGGGGGTAGACCGGCCTACTTCACATGACTGACAACGATGATTTGCAGAGTCAAGATCATCAGATGGCTTGAAATCTGGGTTCAATCAATGACTAAAGTCCATCGGTTGGGCATTTTTCGGATATTTTCGTCCCCTCAGATAAGCGATTATTTTCTCATGCTTGTCTTCCTTAGCCAAGTCTTTTTATTGTCTAGTTCCAGCTCTATTCTGCCTGTGCACGTCGATGGACTTTGATTGTACACCGCATATGTATGTAGGACTTGGATATCCTTGGAGAAGTTGTGCACCTGTTCATGGATTTTTTTACAGCTGCTTTTGAACAAAGCCTCTTTTTTTCAGGTTTCCTCAGTAACCTTTTCCATCGCGAACACTGCCATTCAATATTCTATTGAAGTTTTCAGGAAGCTGCCTCCCTTGGCAACAAAGCCGTTTCGTTCACCACCTCCTTGCGGTCTCTCGTTGCATTATTCAACCGGTCTGTTATTGCTCTCCTCATATAAGTGGCTCTCTTTTCATCATTTCTCTTAATCCTCTGCGTTATTTTTTTCAGTTTTCGTAGCCTATCTCCAAATCATTCTTGTCGTGAAGCGTCTTATAGTTTGATTAAAAAGAAACTGGAGATTTTCGTCACTCTCTCACCTTCTGACAGAGACGAGGCGCTCCGAAGGGACAGTCGTTTTGTAGAGTGTTTCAATGTTTCTTTGCGTTGAGTATTCTGAGTGACGTCTTGATGCATCATGTCAACATATCTAGGCTGTTCCATGTTAACACTTTGCTTTTGAATCTATGGTGAACTAAATTCTACCTGTTTTGCGTTTTTCTTACCTCAAATGAATTTGCCAATTTTCAGGCTTATGATTTCGCCGTTGAGGATTCGATTGCTGGTCTCACTCGGTGATATTTGCTGACTGACTTACGCAATTGCATTCCCTCTACTTATCAGATTTTAATCTCTCGTAGACTCTCGTAGACTCGCTTACAGTTCGGTTTTCTTCATTGATCGATTTACATATCCTCAATTTATTTATGTGATACCTGGAAAACATGCATATGCGTTGATTGTGCACATGTGTACTATTCACAACGGGCACTTAAGATTCCCTACGAAACTAGATTTTTCAAAATAACCATGTTCCAACATAAAATCACAAATTTTGACCCTAACATGTCCAAAAAAGGGCGATTAAGGGTTGCAAGCATTCTGCTCTAAATGAAAAGGCCCTGACAGTCGACAATCCGCAAAGCCTCAATCCGTACGCAAGAAAAAAAGAAAGAAGAGCGAAAGAGAAAGAAAAAAAGGCTCACGATAAACTTTACTTCTTGAGTTACACATTGAAAACAATTGCGATGACTCTTAGAAGCAGAAAAGCGTCGAAAGAACGGCGCTCTTTTCTAGCTACAAAACAAGTTTTCCGAGCCCTTGCGCCCTCCCCCCCCTGGGACCCAGTTGTGAAGTTCCGGGATCGGCATGGACAACCGCGAGTGTTATAAGGGTGTTGGGGTGGAGTTTAGGACACTGGAGCCCCAGATGGTTGCTCTGCAGATGCTGGAAATCACTAATAAATCTTGTCTCGGCGGTGTCTTGGCTGCCGCTGCCTTTAAGGGTTGGCGGCGGAACGACTTATCAGTGAATTCCAGCCCCGCAAGGCGATCATGAAAGGCGCCGACGCCCTAAAGGGGTCTGCAGAGTTGAAGTTGTGGTGTTGCTCGTAACGGCGAGTAGCGCTAGGTGATGTATATAATATCGATTACATTCGTATTTCACGGCGGCGGCGACCGGAGCAGCGTGAAGGGTGACGAGGGAGCACCGAAGAGTGTTGTGACGCTGCGACAGCCTTGCGTCAATGCTAGCGAGCGGCACGCGACGCGGCGGTGACAATATTTTCTAAAAAATTTTGTCGCAGCGTGAAGACTGACGATCGGCGGCCTCTTTCCGAGTGCGATCGTAGTGCACCGCTATCGTGTGCGCGGCGATGCGATCAAGGCATCCGGGCGCAGCAATGCTTCAGATTTCCAATTTATATTGGCATTTCACGGCTTTTTTCCAGGAAAATTGAAATCAGAAACCATTGAAAATCGTACCTCCGCTCATAAGTAAAGTTAATTCTTCAGCAGTAGTGACTGGTCATCGAGAACTGATTGGATGATTCACATGCAAGCACACTGCACAACAGAAATCATGCTGGAGGTGCCCCCGACATGCATAGGCTAATGTTTAGTGAGTAAACAAGGATTCCCCACCCACTCATAGAGGCTCACACGCACTTACTTATTGCTCCATCTTCCACAGACCAATATCCAGCGAGCGATTGTTTGCACAATATGAAATCTGGGAAATTAGTTGGCCTCCCTTGGACCCGAGACCATGAGACCGAATCTTCCATTCCGGATGGAATGGCGAATATTATTATGGTTACTTGCACTTGCATCCTTGCCCGATTTTTGATTGTTTATGTTTTTTTATAGTCCATTCAATAATTCTAGTCTAGAGAATGGACGAGAGTTGTTCATTTGCAGTGACTGTCCAGCGTTCGAGGAAACGCGGACCATTGGGGGGGGGGTACTGTTATCGCAAGCGAAGTCTTAACACAGTAGCACAAAAACTTTATTAAATAACATCCCTTCTTTGACTGTATGTCACTACAATAATCACGCTAAATCTTTTTAAAAAGGCGAAAAAACACACGGAAAGTCGCCATTTTCGTCTTTCGATCATAACTTGCCTCAAAGTGGACGCTTTTCACACTTGAAGACATCCCTGAAATTAGAATCGAGTACTCTTTTTTCCTGACGTACACATGGCCCAATCTCAAACAAGGCATTTAGGGTTGACACTATCAATCGAGTGTGTGAGAAGAGGGACAAAATGAGATGCGGAAATGTGTGGCTTTCAACACTCTAGTCCAATCAGATTTTTGATTTCAGTTTTATAATATTACATTATTATTTTTTTCAATTTGCATAATTTTTCCGTCTTATTCTGCTAGATGTTCCAATGTATCCTCTATTTCGTAACGAAATTTACTGCCCTTGTTCGCGCGCGTGTACTGCGCCTCCTTCTCCTTCACACTTTCTCGCTGTCTATACCCTCGCTCCGCACAAGCACGCGAAGGAATAAACTAAATTTGGTTCCCAAGCTGAGTTTATTTACATCACGAGCCGTCTGAACTTTGCTGAGTTGTTAGGTAGTGGAAGGACTTCTTTTGCTTGGGGTGAGTCGGAACGTTTTTCTAATTTTCAGTCCAGAACCATCTGCATATCTAGGTCTCAGGGAAAGGTTTTTAATTTACACCAGACATCCCTCTTGCACAGTAAGCTTGTGTTATACCAGCAAACAACGCTAGCTGTGTGTGGCTTCAAGAATTTCGTTTTTACAAAGAATTACTGGAAACTTATTTTCTGAGAAATTTTTTTTCGAAACTCTGGCTTTCGGGATTTCTAGTTTGATTGGTTTCGAAATCGTGGCTGGGGGCGAACTATTCCCTTCTGCTTGAATATCTTCCAATGTGATTTAAGAACCCTTCCAATGTCGAAAGTTGGCAATATTGATCCAGGAAGCTTTTCCGTCTTGATCTATAGGCCTTTCGTGAATTCTAGTCAAGCGAATGGACCAGACGCGATCATTTGAGCGAGCTGTGCAGCAATCGCGGCACTACTGGCCAGTAACGGTATACCGCCGCGGTCTCGTCCACTCGCTAGACTCGGATTGGCGAAAAGCGTGCATGTGAAAGGTTAAAGGCAGTGGTCACGATGAAAAACGCTATCGAAAAAAGTACAAAAATCAGTTCAGATCAAAAACAGCTGAAAAACTATGAAGGTAGCGAGGTGAAAAACGGGCTAGAATTAGAGTTTCTAGAGCCCAAAGAAGCCAGTTCGTGCACACGTGCAAAGAGCCGACAAAAAAGATTGCCGTCTCATGCCGAGCGGTCAAAAATCATCGACATCCAGAGGAAGAAATAAATGCAAATTTACGTAATAAAAACAACTGAGCAATAAAAGAAAGCACTCCAGTCAATGTTTTTGACTAGATGTGTGTATGAATTCAAAGGTTCGTTGATTGAGATTCAATTTCAAGACAGCTGATGAATGTTCTTGATACATGAGGTCATCGATACGGATGATGTGGAGTGGGCTTGTCCACCATCAAAAGACAAGAAAGTTCAGGCTTCAAATTTGGCCCAAAACAGTGGTTTTTTCGCGATTTTTTCCTATAGGTCCTACTACTCGAGACCCAGAAAAGGGTTTAGAGAGAAAAAGACGACAAGCATATTTGATCGCGACCACTGCCTTTAAGGTGTCCGTCCCGTAGACACCCGCATACATCGCATTCATCAATGGTTGCTGAGGATGAGTGCTGCCTCACACACGCTGTTCCTTTCCCCCTATAACAACGAAAAGGTTAAGGAATGAAATTAGTTAGGATTCTAATCTGGACTACTAATGAGCCTTCCTGTATCCTACAATAGGTACAAAGCAACTCAAATATTTGATCGAAGCTTGTGAGAATGTTTTCAGTGGTGAGTAGTGAATCGTTTACTTGGAACACTTCGGGCGGTGGAAATACACCGATCTGGACAACAGCTCAAAAAACATTCGATTATCTCCAGACAGCTCGACATCCCGGAGTATCCACGATTAGTTGCGTTGGTGAACAATTACCTTTTTTAGAGGCAGGTCTTGCGACAAAACGTTCGTTGAGTTCTCTTCGAAAGTGGAACGTTGCAGGAAAAACGCACAAAAACATGAATGTGGTATAATACCCAGCGGTCCACTGAGACCTTTAGTCGATTCGAAAACTCGCCCAAGTCCGACTCGTTGTCCCACAGCTCGTCCGCCTTTGAGTTCCCTTAGAAAGAAAAAAAACTGATATGGTTTTCATAATGATCACTGCCTTCAAAATGGTCAGTAGTAGGCTAAAGGCAGGTTGACGAGGAAAACGATTTTTGAGCTCTTGTAATGGGAATGTAGGCTTCATCATCACAAAAGTAAAAAAAAAATGAACAAAGTGGAAATTGGCGGAAACCCCTTGAAGAACAAGGTGGGACAGCTAGTTACAGGTGTCAGCACGCCCCCCAAATAACGAGATTTTAATGAATGCTTGTTTACAGTTTACTCAGTGCCGTTTAATCCGCAAAACACGCTGAATGCGAAAGCGTGCTGCGGCGCAGTTGCGAGTATCCTAAGACAGGGATGTGAAAACACCCGGGCGGTTTTTCTTTTTGTACCCGGGTGATCCCTCATCTCTGACTGAGGATACTCGCAACCGCGCTGCAGCACGTTTTCGCAATCAGCGTGCACTCAGCGGACTGAACGGCAATGCGCAGATAAATTGTATCAGTCTTTCATTTTGCTTTTATAGTGATCAGTTGTTTCTAGAAGTGCTCAGAAATCGTTTCAGAAGCAAATTAAAAGATAGCGACGCAGGCATCTATAGGAATTTTGTTGATTGGGGCGGGCGGACATCAAGCAGTAACATGTCCTTGAGCATTTTCACTCCAACTTTTACATATTTTCACGTTTGTGATGGCCAGATCTACCTTCTCATTAATATACCACAGCAACAATTTTTTATGCGAATCCTGCCTTCAAAGACATGAGAAGACTTCCTGAAACGTTTTTCTCAGAATCGTGGTATTGGAAATCGCTAATCGCGTCTCTTTTTTTTTGCTTGACAGGCAGTGGTCACAGTGAACGTCGGGAACAGCTCAGCTGCAGAAACTGACACTTTTAAGTAATTGGCTTTTTCGCGGTGAGTAATGACCGAATATACGACAACAGAAGCAAATTAAACGAACCCTCCCTGTTTTCCGACCTTGTATGTAGGTAGCAGTGGAGTTCGCTACCACAAATTCTACTTTATAGGCTTTCCTTCATATAAAAATTAGAAAGATAGCTTCCTGAAGCGGCATTATGTAGCTTTTTTTCGAAATCAATGCACATATGGCGTGAACCTTTTTTAAAATTTTCAATGTGCAACACAACGCTTTTGCGCCCGAAAACTGAATGCATCTTCCCCATTGAATGACAGGGACAATATGTTTTTCTAGTGTCAACGAAAATCTATTGCAGATATGTAGAGCTCCTCCCACTCTGTTGAGATTAGTATGTGGGTGTGGTGATGATTGAAGGCTTTTCGGACGAGGTTACGGCGGCACATTCCGAGGCTAATTCATCGCTGCCAGTCTGATGCTTTTGAACGTACTACTTTTTAATCCGATTTTAATTGCCTCCGCCATCTGGCGCTTAGTAAGTCTACGGCTACTAGGCATCCCCCACAGTTTTACTACATTTTTCAAAATAAAGGACTTCTTTGGAAAACGATTTGAAGGTTGTTGCCAAAGAAAAATCCTCAATAGGGGTTTCCTTGGCCAGGATATAATACCTAACGTCTTTAGCTAGCAGCAAATATTTTGAGAGCTTTCTCGGCGGAGATGTCCTCGAAACAGTGCAGCGTAGGGTTGAGAGGTGCTTGGCGTTCCGAAACTGACATTTTCGAGCATTTTTGAGAGTTCCGTACCCAATTTCCAATACCTAACAACAAATCTTGCCCCATAAGTCAAAACATGATTCGCATTTTCAACCTGGTGCCATTGTACAATCGCTAACTACTTAATGATCTTCTGTGACCTAAATGATGTGTTTTCCATTTTCTTCGCTAACCCGAATTTTCTGATTTTCACACGCGAATCGAAACAAAAAACCCATTCTCTTCCTTTAGTTCACGAACATTTTCGCAATGAGAGATTCGATAGACAAGGGTGACGTGACAGATGACAGCAGTGGTATCAGTAAGATGTAGGACAACTGTTTAGGTTTTTAACTATTTTTCAAGACAACCTGTTTTAAACCTTCGTTAGAGGGCATTCATCAAAGTCTGTCATGTAATCGGAATGGATTGCATTTGTTCATTCACTCACGCTGCTGTATTGATACGTCTTTCTGACAATGAGGATTCTGTAAATCACGATGTTTCCATGCGGAGCAAGTGACGACCGATATTTGGCAAAGACGTAGAGCCATGTGCTTCACCCTCAGACATGAGATGGATGACCGACTAGCGTGACTTGTTGCCTCATTCAGCGGGCCGTGTTTCAGCACCTATGGTTTTTTTTGTAAAGTCCAATCTAGTGAATTGGCACGGCGCGACCGCTGCAGCATGCTGCTGCGGAACGCGTGGTATTCGCGACACAAGGTTTCGATCGCCCGTGGCTATCAACCTCTGCACCCCCTCCCATTCACTAGACTAAATTGTGCAAGTGGACTTTACCGTCGTCGGTAATGGAAAAGGACCGCATAGCGGTTGGGCATTTTTGTCAAGCATACTGCAGCCGTTGATGGCTGGGTTCCATGTTCGCCGTTAATTGAAAGGGAACACGTGATAGATTTGTTCCGGGTCATGGTTTTTTCTGATTCTTTCTTTTTTACTAGTTATTCCTCGTAAAAAATGTAGTGAAGACCTCTCTGGTACTAGTGTTGTGTTCGTGTTAGGGAAACGAACCGTTTTTAATGTTTCCCGTGCTTTTTTCCAAAATTCAAGAGAAAAAAAAACTCGACATCGATTATGGCGGGCTTACTGCAGAGTCCCACCAAAGCACCACAGCCAGTGGCAAGTTTTCAAAATTTTAAGGAAAAAAGCATCGAAATCGTTGAAAAATGGAAAGATTTCCTTCCCACAGTCCCCGCTCACCACGCTCAGGACACTATGTGCACCTGGAGTGGCATGCATCAATGCGGCGGCTGAGGTAGGGACACGCACGCGCCGCAATTCGAATTGGAATCGCGGAGCATGCTTGCGGCGTTAGGCCGGGATCATACTTCCAGCGACGAGCGACGCGAAGCAATGTTTACCATCCATATCGACCGAAAATCGATATGCCTGATGTGCACTGTCGCTGTCGCTGGTCGCAGGAACTATGATCCCGGCCTTACCCTCCCTGACCCTCGTCACCGCATTCAGTCACGTCACCCCTGAAGTATATACACGCCGAAAAAAGAAACAAAACAAAGAAAAAACAAAATACCGTGATCCAGGAATAAATATCAGCTATTTCCTTATCGATCAATCACCTGTTTGAAACCGAGCTAGCCGTGGCTGCGGAATGCTTTGTGGAAGTATAAACGCAACTGCGCCAGCGTCTAATTTCATTGTCATGTACTGCACTCATTCTAGTTCGTCATGTTGCTTCACAAAATTTATTTTTGCAATATCGATATACGTGAGTGCCCCCCAGACCATGGTGGTTCTTAATCGGCCTCAGCCCTCATGTCCAAACTTAGCATAGGGTCTGAATTGGGCTTTTTTCGCAAATGGATAATAAAAGCAGTAATGAAATTGGGGCGATGCTTTTGGAATTCAATTCAATGTGGAGTGGAAAAAAAGATAAACTTCGAATCGATCGAAGGAAGACTCAGATAGTAGGGGAATGGCTTGTGCGAATGAAATCATATTCAAATCAGTTGTTCCCCGGCCATTCTTGCGTGCACCGCATACGTGCTCAATGAACATGGAGAATGACTCCTAAGAAGAACTCAGCAGAAGAAGGAAGGGACAATATGTGCATCATTCGCATTTCTCCGGGAAGCCACCTATCTTCAGTCTTACATACAACTTCGTACTCACATGTTCGTCTCCATGGAGTTCCATGCGTTGCGCTACAAGGTCGAATCGTGGACCGACACAGCATCCACTCACAGACATAGCTTCGTTGGGGTGGAGACAGCGGTCCGAGAGGTGAAGTTTGTTGGATGGGTTGACGGACAAAAAGGTGAAGGTTGCCTTCTCACCCCAATTTGAAGAATGAACATCATTTTTACCATCTCAATTTTCCGATATTTTCGTCTTTTTTGTGCCTCAAACTTCATGAGGTGACCTGACCTCTACCAAGAAATCACAAGCTTTTCGACGGTAATATTTTCATCCTTGGAGAAGGATATTGAGCTGATGTTTTTGTCCGAAATTTCCATAGAATTTTCCAACGAAAAGTATTTTGAGGATTTACCGCGCTCCAGATCTCCGAACCAAGTTCGGCTTTCAATGTGCCAGTTTTCCCCTTATAACTTTTTTTCCCCTCGAATATAATCCCTTGTAAGGGATACTGCTAGATTACTCATAAAATTCTGCATCGAATAGCATTATCAGTTTCAAAAATTACGTTCTCACTCTTCCAGCCGATTTTGGTTCGTAAAGTGCATTTTTTGTGCCTGAAGTTATCGGTTTTTCGTTGGCAACTTTTCTACGCGAAGAGATCGGTCTCTGGTAAAAATTGTTTCCGAAATCCTCATAAATTCTGCGTCGTATAGTGCCTTCAGTTTGAAAAATACTCTCTCGGTCCTTCAGCCTATTTCATTTTTCAAAACACCAGTTTTTCGCCGCATCGGTTGAATTCTTTTGTTTGCGTTGAATCTCATCTTGTTTTAATTATTTCACCGATAAAAATATAATATAATATAATAATATAACTCCTTAACCATTGAAGGAAGGGTGGAGGTAAAGGTTGTTATCGAAATCTAGGTAAAATTCTGCTTTGAATGATGTGTCGGGTTCCTAACTTTACTGGCCTTATAAGCCAGCCAGGTCGGTGGAGCCGATCTCTATTGTTGGCTCCAGTGGGACTCTGCGTCTCCTACTTACACCATAGAGGCGAGAGCACCCTATGAAGATCACTATGGAGCTCGGCTCCATGGACCTGGATGGTTCATGAAGCAAGCAAAGATAGGAACCCGACATATTATTCAACGCGGAATTTTACCTAGATTTCAAAGACAACCTTTACCTCCACCCTTCCTTCAACGGTTAAAGAGTTATGGGCGAAAAACTGGTGTTTCGGAAAATGAATTAGGCTGAAGGAACGAGAAATTTTTTTCCAATCTGGAAACACTAGCCTAAGCAGAATCCTAGGGGATTCCGAAATCAAACTTCACCGAAGATCCATCACTTAGCGTAAAAGAGTTATGAACAAAAAACCGATGATTTCAAGCACGAAAAAACGCATTTATAAACCGAAAGCTTCTGGGAGAGTGAAAACATATTTTTTGAACCCAAAAACGATAATGGATGTAGAATTTTATGTGGATTTCAAAAACAACCTTCACCAAAAGTCTATCTCTAAGCACAAAAAAGTTATAGACGAAAAACAGGCAATGACACCCATCCCAGCATGAAAATATCTTGCACGAAAGTCTTCGATTCCCTTCGGTTCCCTTTAGGGGCATTTCCCCGGATGTCACCGGTTTTCCCAATGGTGAAGGTTTTCTCCTTCACCTGCCCAGAGGTGGAGGTTGGTGGGCTACATGGCTCCACTCAACGAAGCTATGCTTACAGATCCGCATGTTACCCACAGACAGCCGAAATGGTGTCGTCTGATGTGTGATTTATGCCCTGGGAGTTAAGCTCCAATCGGTGTGGGCCTACCGTAAATATCTCGTCTTCAAAACTTTAGAAAAAATCGGAAGACAAATTCCATTGACACTGCGACAACTTGACGGAAAGTGGATAAGAAGAACGGCTGAGTGGGCTATAATAGGACGCACTTTTCTCAGAGGAAAGCTTTGTGTTAAGTGAACCGATGTAATCTTGGGAGCTGCTCTCTGAGTAATCTTGCCGCGACATTTCCGGGAAAGTACCACAACACTAAACTGTGCCGCAATAGGTCGGCGATTATACCGCGGCGGATCCGCGATCATCACTGTGCCGAGACGATTTTGATGAAGTGCCTTGATGCTTGATAACGCAGCGTCATTGCAGCGATATGACCGCGGCGGCTCCGTGTTAGAACCGCACAGGCACCGCGAGAATGTAACATTGAACACGCGTCGGCTTCGATGCACTGTCCTGTGTGGCAAAACGAGTTTGTCTGTGGTTGAATTATCCAAGTTTTAGATACATTCCGCATCTCTTCGGTCGCAGTAGTGGTGGTACCCTCTATCCCTAATAAACAGAGGACGTTACAGGCGCAGGTACGTGAATTTTCTCGTATGCCAGCCTGGTTGGATTAGGACTCATAATTAAATTTATTCGAGTTACTCGCAGCTGGTCCTACTGTTGTGAAAGCGCAACTACCCTTCGTGGAGCCGCTACGGCATTGCCGCTGCTGATCCGCCCTAGTGCCGCTTTGGTACCTGTACCAGCCGGAGTGGCACTATACCGGCACTGTCGCGGCTAGTTCTACCAGAGTTTATCAGCTGCCCAGGCACAGAACACTTTCGCTGTTGGACCTGATGCTCATGCTAAATAAACTCTGATTATGTATCTTTTATATCTTCCGTGTCGACGTTTGGGGCATGTATTCGGATCAAATTCTTGATGTAGACACTATGAGGTACAGCATGTTCATCACATTCTATAAGCCCTTGTCAATCGAGAGGACGTCTCTGTTCGTTTTGGCTCTACCCGAACAGGCATCGCCCAGCAATTTTGAAGTGCAGGCCTTATGGCTTTCCGGCTGTTGGCTGTTTTCACGTACTACATACGAGCTCAGAGCCCTTGAAAGCCTGTGTATCGGCTACTGCGTCGGCATCACAAGGCATTGGAACATGTCACTTATATACAGTGGACGCGGATCGCACTGATACTTTGCGTTCCTTGTTGTGCATTGGCACAAACTTGGTGCACGCATGTTATAACTTTATGTTATGACTTACGCGCACCGAGTTTGCGCTAACGCGCAATGAGGAACGCAAAATATCAGTGCGATCCGTGTCGACTGTACGTTTCTTTCAATACCATCAGCTCTACGACGTTTCGAGTCGGATGGGGTAAAGCGTGTATCTGTGATTCAAAAAGAAATGAAAGGTCATCATCGAGGTTTGTACAGATGGCATGGATGGCACTGATACTTCGCATTCCCCTTTGTGCGCAAACCTATGTTATAACATAGGCGCACTGAGTTTTCGCCAACGCACCGTAAGGAAGACAAAGTATCAGTGCGATCCGTACCGACTGTAGCTAGAATGGCATCCTGCTTTGCGCCTCGCTTCATTCGGCTTGAAATGTTGTAGAATAGCTAATTATACGTGTATGTGATAGAACCTGGAAGGTTAATTAGGATTGGCAAGAAGGTCCGTTGCTTGTTGTTTCGTGGTATGGTGTTTGCACTGAAAGCACAGGCGTATTGATAGAGAAAGGCTGTATAATGAGCTCTTTGAAAGAGAATGGATCCAGTAATTGCCCGCCGCATTTCAGAGAATTGACGATCGAACCTTCCTCTGAAAAGCACATAGAATATTTGATAGCAATATGTATTATGCGTTTTCGAAATTTGAAAACCCTTTCTTTTAAGGATGCTATGAAGATTTGACACTTTTTTGGCGTGTTTGCATATCCTCCCCGATTTCGCATGCGACAGTCAGGGTATTGCACATTTTGTGATTGAAATGTGTTGAGGGATTCCTTCCTGAACGTTGTCTTCAGGGTGGGTGTTTAGCTGACATTCGAACATTACAGGCAGGGTTTGAGATAAAAACGGTTGCCAGGTTCTCTCCATGAGGTCTGGCCATCACAAAAAAAAATCATGAGAAGCTGCAAGAAAAACGAAAAAAAAACAAGTTAGAATGGATAATCTATGTGTGTCCGCCCGCCCCTACCCCAAATAACGAGATTCTCATGATTGCTTGTTGTTCCGTCTTCTATTTTGCTCTAAAAGTAGCTAGTAGTCTCTTTAAAAGTTTAGCAACCACTTTCACAGCGAAACAGGCATTCATAGAAACCGCAATTTCGGAGGCGGGCGGACACCCACCAGTGAGTCGCTCCAAAGCGTTCTTTCTCCGAATTTTCAACTATTTCCACTTCTGTGATGGCCAAATCTACAGTCAAGGCTGCGATGACGAAGCCGGGCGGCGCTGAGTTAAAGCTGGCGCTGCGCGGCCATGCAGCGCAGCTTTTATTAGATTGCCCCCGCAAGAGGTGATTCTGCTAGCCTGCTGTCCATATTCTTAGCTCATTTCGACTTCATCGTTAAATTTACAGGAATATGGGTAATGGGCGGGCGAAAACACTTGAATAACAGTGACGGGCAGTCTGATACACGCTGCGCTGCCGCGCCGCGCCCGCTTCAACTTATTGCCGCCCGGCTTAGTCATCGCAACATTGACGGTACCCTCGATAAAACGGCGTAATTCACATCATTCGAGGCTCGAGTGGCGCGTGCGACGCCTGGGCCTCCGTCTACCCGACGCTCTGTCACTGTCTCTAACCTCCGCTCCGCACCAGCACGCGTAGGAACCATGTGAATTTCGCCGTTTTATAACCTGTACCTCCTCATGAGGATAGCATAACAATAGTTTTTATAGCAAACTCTGCGTTTAGCCTAAAATTATTCATTGGTTTTTGGTCAACTAGTCCACAATGCAGGGTGATTTCCTCTACGATATCGAACTGAAAGCGCTCAAAGATGGGAGATTGAAGGATTTTTTTGTCGTCAAAAACGGAAATACACACTTGATAGGTTTAGTGGAACAAAACGATCAACTCATGTCAGACATAAAAGTTTTTACTCGTTTCCTTTACTATCCTATGTATGTCAATGATTTTTCGACCAAAAAACAGATATTATAGTGATTCGCTAAAGAATTGGTTTTGAAAATTTGCCGAGATCTTCGCGGTTTCTCGAAAAGGTTTCAAGTGAAGGGAAAGCATCGTTTCTATTGAGGATTAAAGAGTATCTTCCTTCGAACAAATCAACCACATCCCCCATAATCTCCAAAGCCTTCGAAGTCATGTTTTCTCACCCCAGTAGTGATTTTGGAGCGAACGTTCTCAGAAAGATGTTGATAGACAAGTAATACGACGTTTGAAGTCAATAGTCCGTGATAAAAAACGATTGTTGAGTTCTCTCCATGAGAAAGTAGATCTGGCCGTCACAAAAGTGAAAATAAGTGAAAAAAAAACCCGGAAATTTGTGGGAAAAAAGAGCAAAAACAAGGTGTTACGGGTAATTACCGGTGGCGGCCGGCCCCCCAGTTAATGAGATTTTCGTTAAAGCTTCTTTATCCGCCTTTTATTTATAGTTTAGGTTGCTAGGATGAGTCCGGGCGGAGTAGGCAGCGGAGCGGTCGGTGATGACAAAATATAACAGTGATAAGTATACATGATAAGCCCGATCAGCCATGCTTTGACCGGCTCAAAAAGAGCGACCTAGGCTATAGTTGTTTGAATCAGTATTCTCCAGAAATGCTTAGAAATTACTTTATAAGCAAAATAAAAGTCGCAAAACAGGCATTTATAGAAATCCCTATAATTGGGGACAGGCAGACACCAAGTAATAGCTTGTTCCTGAGCATTTTTCCTTCAACTTTTCACTTACTCAGGAGTCGGGGGTCCGATCCGGCCATGATAGGCTTTCTATTCGGGTACCTAGTCGAGTTGAAAGGAACTTTTGCAGCAGCACGTGCTGCTCCCAAGAGCACGTGGCCTGTTCGATAGGACTATGTGGCGCAGAGAGACAAAACCCTTGTTGCACCCCCATTTCCCACGCGGCAGCAGATGGCCTGTTCGATAGCAGTACGTGGCGCAGCGAGGCAGAACTTTTGCCGCACCCCATTTCCCACGCTAAAGCACGTGGCCTGTTCAATAAGAGTACGTGCCCCAGACATGCAAAACCTCCGAACCCCCGTTTCACACGCAGCAGCACGTGGCCTGATCGATAGGACTACATGGCGCTGGTAGGCGGGCCTCACCCCTTTGATGGGAGCGGGTCTCCCCCAACAAGGATACGGTCAAGTCACGGACCGCAGTAGGGATCACCCCACAGCAGTCCGCGACAGGGACATCACCTTCGCCACGTTCGACAGCGAGGGAGCTTCCCTCGCTGAGGACCGTGGGGGAGACGTTCTTAGCGGTTCAAAAATCGTCTAGAAAGTGACTCGTAGTCACCTTCCGGGAGAGGCCCGAATGGCGCACTGAACTCTCTTTGGGATCGAGCCCTTTATATACGTGCTGTGCGGCTGACATGCGCCGAGTCAGTTCTGAAGCGATCGATCAACGTGTTCAACCATGGGCATTGTGGCTCGTTCGTCGTCCAAACTCATCGTTGTCGAATCGAAAGCGTATCGTGGCCGAATGGAACGGCTATGATTGGCGCCACGTGCTTCTCACTTGGACGACGATTTGGCCACGTGGCGCAAGGAAATTCGTCGTCGTCCAACCGCTTTGTAGTCGAGTCGAAAGCCAATCGTGGCCGAATAAAACCCCCCGACTCCCTGAGTATTTTCTCATTTGTGATGATCAGATCTACCTTCTCATTAGGATAGCACAACAACTGTTTTTATCGCGAACCATGTCTTTAATGAGAGCGGGCGGACACCCAGCTCTAAGATTTTACTGAGCGCCAGATATACATATGTATCCTGTTTCCGAGTGAAGTTTATTTCCGTCCATCGCGTGCGTCTGCGCGAGTATTCTCCTCACACTTTCTCGCTGACTCAACCCTCGCTCCGCACAAGCACGCGAGGGAACAGAGTAAATTTGGCTCGGAATCAGAGAACACCTTTTCATAAGGATAGCACAATAACCGTATTTTTATCGCGAACTCTACCTTCAAAGGCACCGAACGCGTAGAAAACCGCATTTTATTTTTCATGTGTTTGTATAACATGGCCTACTTGGTAAACGAAAATGTCGAATGAGCCCCTGGAAGAACATTTGTAAAGAAAAACCAGTTTGAACAGTGTAAAAAATAGGTTCGATTTTCGCGCCAAAATTGTTTTTGAAATTTTTCTGTATTTGGAGACGTGGTCATTGCGATTTTTGCAATTATTCTGCATGTGGATTTTGCACCATAATTGTTTTCAACGTTGTTGGACGGGCGCATCAACAGGAAAGGTATGTACTAGCTGATCGACTTAGAAGTGTTAAATAACCGACACCACAGTAGTAGGAGTGTTAAATAACCGACATCACAGTAGTTTTCAGGTGGTCAAAACTTTTCTGGGGAGCAATTTCAGACTCAGGGGATTCTGAGCCCCGAGCCGCCTTACAGTTCGGCTCGTGTTCCCTTGATATCCGGGCCACTGCTGTTGCCGTCCGGGCCACAGCTGTTGTTTTGCGGGCTCCTCCAGTTCGCCCTGATGGCAACAGTAGTGGCTCGGGTAGAACAGCGGTGGCCCGGAAAATGGGGAAACACGAGCAGAACTGTCAGGTGGCTCGGGGCCGCGAATTGTCCGAGGAGCTTCAAGTTCTATGGGGCATGTCAGCTAGCCCAAACAGTTCCATTTTACACAAAAAATTTAAACTGATTTCCAGCTCGCACGATGCCATTATTTACTGCATATTCCCAAAGATACTCATCAATTCGTGTCCAACCCCTTATTGAACTTAACATTTCGCAGCCTTCATTCAGTGCATCAGCTAATTTGGAAGCTTCTATTCTCTCAGAAGAGACCCTTGATTAAGCATCAAAAGAAGCTTTCGATTATATCGCCAATTACGTATATTAGCTTCCGCTGCGATCTTCATCGAAGAAGCCTTTCTTTGTTATGCTTCGGCTCATTGCTATTTATTGCCCTATGCGTTAGCCAATTTATCCGAAAGCTTTCAGGCTTACCCGTTCTCAGAACCCGTTCTGAACTCTCATCCAGCGCAGCCACCGTGTTATTTGTGTGCATTAGCCCTTAACTGCACGTAGTACTAGGTGATTTTCCATGATTCATGAAAAGCAGATTTCTATGTGATTTTATATGATTAAGTCAGTAAGTGACCGGAGATAAGCCTTTCCTCACTGCTGATATCGATGCAAAGCTACTCATCGTATTCAGTTTCACACCTTTCGCATCGGATTACTGCACTTAAAACCTTGGGAATAAAGGGAGAACTTCCTGCCCTTGTGTTTTTCGTTGAAAGCCCAGCAGTTTCAAATTACGCACAAATTTCTGAAACTACTAAGGTATTCAGATAGAAGTGAGAGTTTTGTAGTCGGCGTCACTTAGAAACTGCGCGAGGTAATTTCGCATTAGCATGTGGCGCTTAACAATCACCGGTTAGGTGTACGTATGCTCTTTTTTACTGTTTGACGTTGTAGCATTTTTAGTTAAAAGTTGCTTCAAAAATCAACAAGAAAGCGTCAAGTATGTTGTACCGAAATTTTCAAAAAAAAATTAAATTTAAATTTACAGCCTCACTTAATTTTCCACTACCTTTTCTCACGTAAAGCGATCACTACAACTCCTCCGTAGTTGGAAACTTATAAAAATGCTGGGTGATTCAATCTAATTTTCTTTTCTCCTCCTCACTGCACCGTACGTTTGAGTTTTTGCCTTGTTTTTTTTTTCATGTGCGTTACTCATGACGGTAAATAAATGAGTAAATAAATTAATAAGTAAATGAATAAATTTGCCTCTGCCATAATAAGGGCGGCCGTTGCAGTATGCTAAATGGAGTGTCCCCGATAATCTTCGAGTTCGAGATCATTGTCTAAACCAATTGTTTGGTCGCTGGAATGACGAAGAAAATAAGAAAAACGCACCAGAAGTATCCGAAATGTTGTACTGTCACTGCGTCCCCGTACTCTCAGTCGACTGTTCGTTGGGAGGACGGAATCCTTTGTGTACCCGAACTTTATAATTTTCAACTCTCTATTGCTCCATTCCCCCTTTGGACCCCATGGAATACTGTTTGCATGATATTTTCCTCCATCTTTGTTTGATCTCATTATTCACCCGTCGCGCGTACCGAGAACTCGTTCATCCTACCGGACAACTAGTCCCGACCGGAATTCTCTTTCACCGGAAAGAGGCAATCTACGTTTTTCGCCGATACTCCATGATTATAGTGACACTGATAGCCAACACATTGTTTTGAGTCGGAACACGGAATCGATCGTGAAAACTATCTTAATGGGGATAACGGTATTTTTGAGATCACTCCGTAGCAGATTTCTTTTTTCCTGAACAAATGTCCTGAACTTCGCAGTGTAAACTTAAATATTTCCTGAAGTCTTCGAGTAAGCTGATTTTTGATGTTGTTTTTTTATCTTCAAGGTGCTCATTAACCATGTCCATAGAGACCACTCGCACAAGGTAAACAGTGCTTACTGAACAAAGTAGTAAGTCGTTTGTGCATATGCAATTTTTTTCTGCAAATGTAATTGCCGAGGGAAATCCGTCTAGCAGGTGGAAAATCACACGTAGCAGGGCTCATTTCGACATCGCTTGAGCGAAGCTTTTCCAACAGCAGATGTGTGTGTTGCCAGTGGTAGAATCGCCAGTGGGAATGATCTCAAAAAGGATTCCAGATAGCTTCTCCAACTTTATCTCCAGCACACGCTCTTCTAACAAGGGAACTCTTTTTGGTCGAACTGGTCATTCCAATTGAAATGTTTCTTCTAGAGCCATTTCTGAACGTATCCTCTCTGAAAAATTCTAATCCTTATTTTAAATTCTCATCACTCATGACGCGAGCGGGGCGCGCGTCTCTGCTCCCTCCGTATGTCATGCACTCTCTCGCGGTCTGTAAACTCCGCTCCGCACCAGCACGCGTCGAAACCATGAGAATTTCACGGTTTTACAGCCTGTAGAGTCCGAGTATGAACTTCGCAGCTGACTCACTCTGTAAGAAGTTATGAGCGTTTTGAATCCTTGCGAGAAGTTAAAGGCATCGTACACGATGAAAACCGAATTCCAGCTTTTGTGTTTAGTCGGACTAGAGGGCCATAACCATGTCACTCAGGAAGTTTGGAGTTTCGAAATCGCCTCTGAATGAAGATTTGCTCACCACAAAAGGGCTTCCTGGGTTTGGGGGGCCGGCCTTGGGGTCGGTACATTGTTACAAGGGACAAAACTCCGTGGTCGCTGCCAGCGATCGTGCGTTGACGCGTCGTAGGGCGCAATTGACACGCCACTCGATTTGACGTTCGACATCGATCTAAAGCAGCTGGCAGCAATGGACGCAGCAAGTTAGGAACCCTTTTTAGTTTCGTTCGAGAAAAAATTATCTCTCGTCTGAATGGCGTCCTCGGTGAATTGCTGCGCCAAGAAACGAATCGTAAAAGTGTTCCCTGCGTTCATCGCGCAACTATTCCAAGTTGTTGTCGGCGGGAACTTCAAATTTATTTTGAGCTTTCTTGAAGTGGGTTTTTCTTGAAATGTTGACGTTTTTTAGGGGGTTTTTTGCAACGTTCAGTCACTGTAGGGATATAACAACACGAAAACGTCAAAAACCCAAGTGTGCTTTTCATCGTGTACGATGCCTTTAAGGATCAGCCAAGTTTTAGGGCGTTTTGAAATTTTATTTCGGATATCACTTAAATTGTGTATGTATGGGTTATCTATGGTGCTGAACACGAACCTCGGGTTTGCGTTCCAAAATTCTAAAGTTTACTGTAGGTTACGATGCGCACCATGCTCTTCGGGGGCGGCGAAACCTACATTAATAAACCGAACCTCTCCAGCTCCGCGGCTGGAGCGAATTCGAAAATCGACGAATGGACATCGAATTCGTATTCTGCACCATGAATAAACAAACCCCTCCTAGAAATTTTGAGTCAAATCTCAGACTCTCACCAAGCTACCGTATACCCACTGTAATCTACCGCGAGCTCTCAAAAATCGATTCACCTCACATTCCTGTTGGGCACTCCAAACCCCCAGAGAAACGATTTGAGCCACATCAATCGTAGCATACCGAAAATGGTCGAGAATCGCGTTTTGCCCTCAAACTTTTTTCCCGATATAACGCTTTGAGAACTTTCAAAAATCGACAAATAAACATTTATAAACAGATTCGTGTTCAGCAGCCCAAGTAACCCTCTGGGAGGAAAAATCTGGAATAAATTTCTAAAACGTTTTTTGAGCCCCCCTTATTGATATAAGTAAACGCACAAACCGAAAATCCGTCCAAGCGGAAAACGCTATCACTGTGTACAATATTCGAAAAATGTGCTCTCATCCAAACTCTGCCCAGTTGGAATTTCGTGGGAGCTGAAGGCGATTATGAGGTCCGTTTCCGAATTTTCGAAAGATTACTGTGCGTTGTGGAGGGTACAATATGTAGGTACGAAAACCAGGAGGAAAATGCCTATAACTTTTTTTCCGAGTGAGTCCGGGCAGCTGCGAAGGGCATATTCGAACTAAACGTCCAAAAATTATTCTCGAAAACATACTTTTCATTTGGAGCGGCCAGTTTGGCTAGTAGTACTCTCTTTGTCAGTTCTTTGGAGTCTTGTGAGACGTGAATGAGCAAGCACTCGGCCATTAAGTCCTATTAGAACATCCACGGGCTCCGCCATTGTCAGAAATAACTTCCGTGTGTCTGACTTCTAGTTCCTACGGATTGGGTAAACGTTACTTGACCAGGTCGCTATGTATAACTTTGAATTCTCAAAATGAAGACAAGAGATTTCTCTCAATTTTCGCAAGCGTTGCAATAGGATCAAGAGCAGCTCGAAATGTGGTCAATAGTGTTTATTTGAACCGCCAGACCGATTTGCGCCAGTCATCAAGTGTTTGCGGTTTTAAAAGTGGCGGGGGGGGGCGATCGAGTGGATAGCCTACGGGAAGGCGTCACTGAACTAACTCAACAAAGAAGAGATATATCCGTCACATTTTTTCAGGTGCACTGCTTGATGGCCGGCTCTTGCCCGACCGGAAACATTATTAAAATTATTGCAATTCATTCATTTCTTTTTAGCTACAGATCGAATCCAACCTTCGTAGAGAATGCGGTGACCTTTTGGATTTCAAATTCGTTTGTCTGAGGTTTGCACCTGTAACGCTCCTTTTATCTTGTATGAAGAAGCAATTTGTTTTCGAGGTTTCGTCTGCCAGGTGTCACTCAAAGAAGAGATTCTGAAGAAAACTGGTGTAATGATTCATCTGGAAACAAGCATGTGGTGAGATGGGGTTACAATGTCTGTACTCTTCCCAGCATTCAGTGGCCTAATACTCCACTGCTTCCTCAGTTCTAATCTCATTCGGCTTGTCATCTTATCAAATTGTACCAGAGGTCTGTCGGAATGACACTGTTGGCCCACGCGTGCGTGTCGAGCGGCCGGCGCAAAGTAATTTTTCGCACCAGCTCTTTAATGGATGCAAACAAATGTCTGGTATATAATTCACTATTTTTTATGTTCAAAAAGATCTACAGGCTCCAAAAATACTTCTTCCACGGCTGCGCGACACGCATCCGGCCGCGTAGGCGGACATGCTCATTCTTCGGACAGACTTTACACACTACGCACTACGAGTCTTAGGGTCTAGTCTAGACGGACTACATCACCTACCGGTCACTTGCCCTTCTAACTTCGTTGTCTTTTGTTGTCTCCCTCCGCGCTTGCCATCAAAACGTCAACATGTTATTGTCAGGGAGAATCACTTCCTCACACCGCACTTTTATGTGATTATTTGCTCGCTTCCACGTAAAATTTCGCGCCTGGATAGAAATCCACCCGAGTGAGAATATCAGATTCATGGCAGCCACACTGCCACTGACTTCTCAATGTTTGTTAACTCTTTTATGTAAGCCGGTCTGCTTCACTCTCTCGCAGCAGCTTAACCTATTCATGGTAAATCAAAGGTAGCGTAGAAGCAAGAGAAAACGTATATGATTTTTTCCGCTGATTTGTGAAGTTAGGCTATGCCATTTAAAAGTCTCGATTCTCAGAGAAAACTTTTAGAAGAATCTCGCAGCAATTAGCCTATTTTTTAAGTCTATGCTGGTGTGTTATGTGTGATACACAAACTTTGGAAACTTAAACGTCTGCAACGATTTAGCGCCTTAAACTCCTTAAAGGCAGTGTTCACGATGATTCTCGTCTCTGAGTTTTTTACATAAAACAATACGCTGGCCTCAAAGTGTTACCAAAATTACGAAGAAACCGCGAGAAACGCAATAAAACGTCGTATTCCAGTGACATTATTCTATAACATGGACTAGTTGTCCGGTTGGATGAACATGTCCATGGTGGTCGTCACCGGTGAAAATATGGGTCAATCGAAAATAGAAGAATATTTCAAGCAAATCAGGATTAGTTAGGGCCCTAAGAAAAGAACGGACCATTAGAGAGTAGAGAATTGCAAAGGACGGGTCCACAAAAGATTTCAGTATCACAACAAACACTTCCTTTGATACTTAAGAGGCGGGGTGATACTTAAGAATTTCGTGTACTTCTGGTGCGTTTTTCTCAATTTCTACGTCATTTTGGTTCTACCCGGGGGCCACCTGATCAATATAGCGAATAATCTCAAAATCGAAGATTGTCGTGAACACTGCCTTGAAAGGCAGCATACACGCTCACAAAAGCTGTTGAGTTAACCATACCAGTAAGCTCATATGGATCCTAACAAAACGCTTACGCGTTTGAAAGCCTCAAAAATGAGGCTAAGTGGCCGTATTTTGAGGGCCATTGAGTAATTAAACGTGGAACGCCGCCCACCTGCTATCCAAAGGCCGCCTCCTGATACGAGAATCGACCGAAACCCATCAATTAAGACGGGTGCGTCATAATCGCACCCCTTCGTTTGCAATGTCGTAGTGTCAAATGACAATCATATGCTGCGGTCGATTCCTGGGAGCCTAATTATTTTTCCCTTAGTGTCCTGCAAATAATGTCTCGCATCCTTACACAATTAAATTAATTTCTATCCACTTTCCTAATTAAAAACAAAGACGTACTAGCGAGTACACTTTCTCTCAGAGAAATATCGAGAAATTCGATCACTTAATTTTTCGCGTCTATGTAGGAAGTTTGGAGTGTCTTTAGTTTTCAGAACTTAAGGGAACTTTTTCAGAACTTATGCTGGAGTCGACTTCATAAAATGAAAATTACTAGTAAATGAAGAAAAAGATCGCATGAAATCGAATTTTTTGTGCTATTAGTGATATTGAGAAGGAGTAGAAGTTTTTTTTGCAACGAATATGGGAATTTTACCCCTGATCAGGTCTCTAGAAACCAGACACAACTAGAATCAGTCCTATAAGGACGCAAAAAATAATAGACCGGATTTTTCCATATTTCCGAGACAAAGTACTCTAGCGAGTAGATAGATGAATTGATCTTGACAAGAATATGCGTGAGAGTGCTAACTCATAAGAGATTAATGAAAAAAGAGCAGGAAACAGAGACAACTCTTCGAAAGAAAAGCAGCTGATGATGAAAATGCGACCAATTCAGCCGAGCGACGCGCCTACAAACAATTGAACGAGATAGCTCGTCCGGCCACGCCTCCACCCCGCGGGAAGCCTCGTCCAAGTCCAATTCCCATACAAAAAACAACTCGTTATTTCTTTATAAGAATCGAGTTTTTCCGACGTTTCTTCGTTAGTTTCCAGTAGTAGCGGCTCCGAACCTTTGATTCACCTCATAAATTCGATAGGGTTTTTGAGCGTGTATGCTGCCTTTGAAGCTAGTGTTCACGATAGAAAACAGCATTCTAGTTTTGCTTTTTTTGTGTATGACCACGATGAAGAGATTACTAGATAAAGTTCTCACAGAACGCTCAAATACCGGAAAAATATCGTTCAAAGAAAACTCTATTTGAACTGAAAAACTGAACTGAAAAAAAACTGAACTAGTGAAAAAACAGAAAACAAGGAGTATTTAATCACGCCTGTTTGGGGGACTGCGACAAATCTAAAACCTAACGTCGGAAAAGCGCCAAATCTAACGTCAGAAATGATTTTGCGTTTGAAAATTCTTGGGTTAAAGACTTTGGTTCTGCTTCTTGCACCGAAAACTCTTTGAAAATAAGATGGGCCAATGCACATGCTTGGATGTTAGAACATTACGCGATAAAAAATGTTCGAAATTCGGAAATGGTTCCTCTGGTGAAACGAGCGCAGGGCAACTGTTACATGACGTGGGCGTGGTGATTCGATGGGTCAGCTGGTCCACGAGATTTTACCCACTTCCTAGCCGCCTTTTTTGGTACTTCCGTTCTTACTTTTCTTAGAGGAACCCAAAGCTTATGTTTTTGCAATAAGACCCTCAATTTTTCTTCGTGTACACTGTCTTTAAGTTGATTGATTATTTTTGTCTTTATTTTCAGTGGCCTAAAATCGTCGTCGTGCTTCTGTTTCTTGTGCTAGATGATCGACCGGATAAAACGCCTTTTCAGACCACAGAGCAGTTTTCACTGGCGTATCGTATTATGAACATGTAACATTGAGGTCTCAAGCTTTGCCAACTATTTCCACTTTGTTCAAACATAGAATGGCGTAGAAAAGCCAAATGTGGTTTTCTGAGCGGATGCTGCCCTCAAAGGCAGCAAATATGCTTCAAAAAGTTGTTAAGATAACTACATTACTCAGACACTTATGCCGTTGGAAGCGTCAAAAACGAGTCGAAACTACCAAATTTGAGCAACGTCGAGTCAGAAAATTTCGTAGACTCCACCCATGAGCAGGGTTCAGCAGGTTTGGATAGCTTGCCGACGGGTGGTGTGTATGGTCGTGAAAATTTGGAGGAGGATCATAAAATTTTTGTGGAGGAGAATATATAGAATTCATAGGAAAAAGACAAAAACGTAATAGTATATGTAGAAAAGTGGTTCCTGCGGATTGAAAAGGGAATCGCAACTGTTTGCGATCTCGAAAGGACCAGCTCCCAATCCATTCAACTGTTTTAAATCCCCGTTTAGGCGAAAACTCGCTGTACTTCATCTTCAAAATCCACTATAAGACGTACGACCCCCCCATAAGAAATCAAAATTTCAACTACAAAAAAAACTGAAACCCTCATAGAAATTCCCACAAATGGTCACAATTTCATTTCTTAACCCGACTGGTTACGGGGTGTAGTGGTGCCCTTTGGCAAGACACATTGGCAAAGCGCAGGGTTTTTGCCATCACTATCCGATTGGTGGCATCTCTTCAGCAATATGATTTCGAACCACCAAGGGTCCGGAGCTGGAGGTAATTGGACTTTGCCAAAATTTGCACCCAGCTTTTTCTAACAGCTTCTCAAACTTCCGAAATAATAATACTTAAAAATATATAAGGTGCCATGAAGGGCTCCACGCCCGGACGCCACCGTGGGAAGGACGCTAGGCCTGGGCGCATTCTATTGTTGCCATATCACCCTTGGTCGTTCTTGTTAATTCTTCGCCCGAGTGGGGGCGAATCGGTATTTTTCGAATTCCTCTTAGAAATTATTACTGAAAAATGACATCATTAATTAAGCAAAAGTCAAAATAATGATTACAATCTTCAATTCGCTATTGGTTACAGGAGTAAATATCCGAAATAGCCTTTTTTAGGCGTTGATATCTTGGAAACTAGCTGAAATTAAAAAATGTCTTTCGATGAGGGCTTTTCTTCTAGGCCAGCAACTTTTTCGAATTCAGAGAGGGAGGGAAACTCTGAAGTTTGGCTAAGTTTCCCGTGGGTAAAAAATAGACGCGGACATTTTTTCCGAAAGCCTTGGTAATCCAGTTAATCACACATGTGTAAAATACAAGGTATAGCAAAAAATATATTTGCATGATATGTTCTGATCGTTAACCTTCATCGAGTTTTATTCGCTCGTAAACTCCATCTCCATCTAAAGTTTCCAAAATTCACGATTAACGCCCGCGTTTTAACGGGCGTTGGGCTGTTTTCTTCTCAAATTCTTGCATATTCCAGCCCGCCCAATTTTTTTCTGACCAAATTTTGGTTGGGCGAATTGCTGGAAATTCTTTAAAATTAGCCTACTGCTGACTTTTTTCCAGGATGATTTTTGATGGGGCTACGGGCGGGCTTATATTTATATAGTTCCATTTTTTCCTTTGATTCTATCCGGAATCTTCAAAGGCAGCATACACGCTCACAAACATGGTTGAGATAAGAGCATAAAAAGGACCGCCTGGCCCTTACCATGTCACCAACGGCGTTTGAAGCTCTGAAAACCATCCAGGTTGACAGAATTTGAGCATTTCGGTCTCGGAAGCCTGTGGAACCCCACCCCTACGAATAACAGAATGAAGAGTGAGGCATTTGGAAGCATCTAATAATTTAGAGTAATAGCACTATCAAATGAGAGTCTATGAGAGAAACAGCTTGATTTCCCTTATTACAACTTGTTTACATACCGATTAATTCCCATCCACTCTCAAGAATGCCGCTCTACTCCGGCTGGCTTATAAAATGGAGCATTTCATCAGTAAACAGACATGTTATGTTCAGGTAAATCAAGCTGTTTCTCTCGTAGACTCTCATTTGATAGTGCTATCACTCTAAGTTATCAAATTCTTTCACATGCTCCACTCTTCATTCTGTTATTCGTAGGGGTGGGGTTCCACAGGCTTTCGAGACGGGAATGCTCGAATTCTATCAACCTGGATGGTTTTCAGCGCATCAAATGCCGTTGACGACATGGTAGGGGCCAGGCAGTCCTATTTATACTGTTATCTCAACCATGTTTGTGAGCGTGTATGCTGCCTTTAAATAAAAAAACAGAAGAACTGAATTTTTCCTGAAGGGGGGATCGTTATAATTTCTCATATTTTTGGGCGCGGACCGACTTGCGAGGGGGGGGGGGGTTGTAAGTATTTTGCGGCCTTTGCCAACCGGCTGCTGGACCCTGCCCATGAGCTTCGCTGACTCCACCTCTCATGCAAACTCGCCCAGATTTATTGTTCGAATACGTTCACTTCGGCTTGCTTTTAAAGCTTAAAACGACGTTAGCGTTCCAGTACAGGGCATAAAATTCCATAAGCTTTGCTAGCGCCACCTCTTTTCGCTCTACTATTTCAACCGAGCGGATATGCTGCTGTGTAGCTCGTCCACTTCCATTTGATAACAGGAACAACCAGTTATTTCTCTATTTGCTTTGAGTTTTCGCCGTTTTCTTTCGATATTTTTTCCATACGGTCAGCTCCGAACCCTCGATTTACGTCACAAAGTCGATACCATTTTTGAAAGTGTTTGCTGTCTTAAAGGCTAACATTCGTTTAAGGCACTGTTCACTATGAACTTCATCCTCGAATTTTCCATGGCAAACGCTTCTCGTGGCTCTCAGAAGCAGAACAGCGTCGAAAAAATGGGACGATAAGCTACCCAGGAGCCGTAAAACGGCTTAGAAAAGTGGGCAAACCCCGCCGCTTTAGGCAAGTCCGGCCCCTTTTCGCCCCTCGACGTGATCAAAGGAACACTCGAAATTGTGAGTTGAGCGATGATTTCCGATGAAAAGCCCCGTTCTTCCCATCACTCTCAACTTCTCTCTTTAATCAGGTCAGCTCGCATACATTGGTTGCAAAAGACGGAAGTTACAAGCCTCGGACAACTCGTCCACCATGCCTCCCTAGTTCAATTTTTGAGGGACTATAACTCCGTTCCCAGGAGGTCTTGTACGACTCCAAAGACATCATTGGAATCACGATGGGACCGTTTTCAAGATGGCAAAAAAATGGAGAAGGGATTTCTATTGTGAACACTGCCTTTAACAACAAATCATGAGCTATGACTAGGTTTGTTGCAAAATTTGCTTAGAATTTTCATGGTTAACCCAGTGGACTTCTTAATTTTTTAGCTTTTTAAACCCAGCTCTGAGTTTTAATAGTCTCCCTTAGCGTTGTGCATGTTAGCATCTTAAAAAGAAGCGGTGCGAAGACTAACTTTATTAGACCGCCTCACAGTAAGCGCCGAACATCAATATCATTTTGGCGGACTTACGGCCAAATGGCAATCGCTTGAAATTGTGCTACCTTTTGTATGAATAGCTCATTCATATCATTCTAGAAACTGCTTCTTTCATTTCCCTGCGCATTTGCGTCATCTAAGAAAGACATTTAAATTCTGAATGTGATCAGATTAGGTAGGACATTCCTTCTAGAGCAAGATTTTTGCATGAATTGCACCAATAGGATATGCAGGATTAGTGAATGCTGAGGCTAGGATTAGTATATGGAAAGAAGCATTCCGTTTTATCCCGTGCTGAAATCTTCATTACACTTGCAGGACTTCGCAGTAATAACATGGTTCCGCGGCGTGGGACGAGTGTCAGTTAGGACACTACTTCGGCTTTGTCTTATTGCCCACCTCAACTTTTATTAGCTCCTAATTTTGTATGTCTTTATCAAACCAGCAAAAGGTTATTGAACATAAGTAGGGGACTCTCGACAGATTTTTACGATGCTCTATCAGTAGACTGCGTTAAACCGCTAAGTTCAAGAGCTCGGAATCGCGCCCCAATACGGTTATGATCTCATGAGGGCATTTAGGTTGATCGTCTAGTGTTCCTGGGTCTGACATTCTAGGCAAAGTTCAACCTCAGGGTCAATTTTTGATATTATCCTCCGGCCGCCGTGTGGTAGCCTTGCCAAGCGCGAAATAACAGTTGGCTCAAATAAGCAAAAAAAAGCTTTTCCCATCGAAAGTGGACGCAAACTCGGTGCACCTATGTTATACAATACCGCCCCTATCTTTTGGTCATTGGGCGCGCTAAAGCGCCGGAGCGCGCCGTTCGGCGTCGTTTTTGAATAACTCGCTTCAAAGTGGTCCAATCGAAAAATGGAAGCCAAATCCGGAATCAGCATCAAAAACGCGATCTGCTGAATGTATAAAATTTCAAAATGGAACTCAGTGGAAGATTTTGGGTTACGGTAGCCATCCAATGTCCCTCGTGTCCAAACGGGGCTGGCGTTCAAGTGTTGTTATAAGAGGATTTCTTGACGTTTGCTCGTATTTAGCGCATTAATATGCCATTTCTAATCCTCCGTGTTCCTTCTGAAACATTTTGACAGCGAAAAAATTAATAAAAATTAATAAAAATGTCGTAACAATTTATGGATTTTAATGTGGCGAAATCACAAAGTTCTTCTATATTAATGACTTATTTTGATATATTCTTTGATGTAGAGTTGGAAGCTCGATCTTTTTTATCTTAAAAAAAAGATCGAGCTTCCAACTCTACATCAAAGAATATATCGTAATGAAGCTCAGAGACAGTTCAATTCTTCGACGACTTGTTTTGAGATAAATTGCAAAACATTGAGGAGAATTCAGGTATTAAAAGTTAAGCGGAAATCGCGCCTTGAAATTGGGTTAATTATTTGATTTCTTATTCAAAAAAAGGCAGGTATCAGAGCGCATTTCAACAACCATGTAAGGAATTCGCTTTGCAATCTTTGTTTTTTTATACGTAAAAATCATGTCCAGAATCAGCCAGTGTACGGAAATGCACCAAAAATGATCAGTTCAAAAAATTTTATTCAGAAATTAAAATTTTTATAAAATGACCAATTTCAATTTTCATGCTGAAATACTCCTCGAGTTCTATGTTTTTCGTGTATAGCGCCTGAATTTGTTCAGAAATTATTTCAAAAATATAGAATTTCTGACCTTTTCCGATTGTTTTTCAAAAAAAAATTAATTATCGAAAGTTGTGAAAATTTTCACTGAGACCACAAATTTTGAAATTCTTTCCAGATTTCACTTTGAATCTTCTGTATGAATTCCTTTAAATACCTTCATTGTATGAATCTATTTCGAAATTGTGGAAATCGTGACAATCTTCAATCTTTTTTCCCGAAAAAAAAAGCAAATGAAATTTGCAAATTGAATTTTCTCTCAATTTCCATTTTCAGTGTGAAAACGTTCCAGGAATGTTTCACTGTTCATCTAGAGCGCATAAACTTAATCATAATTCATTTTAAAATGCTGAATTCAAAAAAATAATTCTTTTCGCGAAAAAAAATTAAAAATTTCAAAGTAGAATTTTCATTATTTGAACAATTTTTTAATTTTAATACTAGAACCTTCTTTGAATCCCATGAATCTCGTCACAAAAAATAAGAATATGGCACCGAGTTTCCTCCAACCTTCAAAGGGAACGCAAACTAACACTAGGATTCATGCCGATTGTTTGTGAAAGTGTTCTCCAGCTAAATCCCGGTTGTGTTTTGTCCCGAAATGCATTAGGATAGGGCGCTAATCACATAATTTTCACAGGATTTAAGACTCATATTGGCGATAGAAGGCAGTTCTGAGTTCCAAATTCAAGTGGTTTTCTAGGGTCCAGTGGTTATCCCGCGCCTGATTGCCCGTTGACAGAACGTCATTGACATTCGACTCTCTGCTGTTCCGTCCGGTTTTCTGGGCATTTTCCAATTCTATTTCGGCTAAACCCTTCCGGCGCGCATGTCTAAAAGTACTCGCGAAAGGGAAAAAGAGGGGTATAATGTATGTCAACGAATATCTGAGTATGTACCATTAGCAAACCGAACTCAAAAACCAAGATCCCATGCTCGCGAACACTTATTCAGTTTGAAATCGACTCCTCACGCTCAGTGAAGCTCATAAATCGATGCCTTATGTGTAGTTCGTAGCTACTACTGACCTAAACGCGGAGTTTGTGATCCTCGTTGATTATAGGTGGTTTTCGGTGACAGGACGCCAAAAATTTTCCTTTCTGTATAGATATTTTGGGGCGGCATGTATGAACGCTGCGAAGGAGGTCAGGGAGCCGTTCCGCGTCCTCCGTGCGAAGCGTCGAGCCAGAGGTGACCCCAAAAAACATGTCGTCCCCTTTGTGTAAGGACGCAACCTCACCACGCACGGTGAACTCTCAGCCTAACTGTTTTTGTTTAAATTTTAATCGTGCTTAGCATCTGTCTTTTTTGATTTCTTCTTCAAAGTTAATTATCTTTTAAATAATTTTCCCTTTTGGCTCTAACGTTTCACAAAAAAAGCCGTTCTAGATAAGGACCAAATCAAAAAACAGCTGTAAGGCGTGGGGTTTCCTGTGCGTAGTGAGTTTGCGTCCCAAATTTAAGCGGACGGCATGTTTGTCGGGTCACCTCTGGCTCGACGCTTCGCACGGAGGACGCGGAGCGGCTCCCTGACCTTCTTCGCAGCGTTCATGCAAGCCGCCCCTGGACCTATGTTCTGACCCCCCCCCACCTTCCGATGAAGAAAAGTTTGTTTTCATGAGCCATTGAGTTTGAATAATCAGAGAACGATACTTTCGCAATCTGCCGTTCTCATTTACCCCTATACCTACAAAAACCAAACCTCTCCAGCCGCTTCGCGGCTGGAGCGATACCCGCGCTAAGTTATGTAAAAACGGGGAGCATTTGCCAAGGTCGGCAAACAAGTGTTCGATGCGTTTAATTTTTTTGAACGAAGATGTTTTTGGATTCTGGAAACGCTGATATTAGGTTGATTCAAGTTTCCGGACTTTTTCACAACTCTAGATAAAAACTATTTCAAAAACAAACAAGGCTCACCCAATAAAATAATTTTCATCACATTCAAGGACCTTTCGCCTCCCATTGGGCAGATCATGATTTCCCGACGCTTAGAACTCAGGCTGTTACGACTCGAAATATTCTTCTAAGGCCATTTTGACTTCGTCATTGTTAGTGAACTGTTTTCCATCCAGGAAGTGCTGCATCGAGCGGAACAGATGCTAGTCGGAACGGAAGGGGCAAGATGTGGGCTATATGGAGGGTGAAGAAGAGCTTTCCAGTTCAGGTCCAGCAGTTGGGATGAACACTGTTAGCCTTCATCATGACAATGCTCTGCCAAACGTATCTCGGATAACACGACAGAAACTGATGGGCCTGGGCTGGGAAGTTCTTCCTCACCCTCCATATAGCCCACATCTTGGCCCTTCCGACTACCATCTGTTCCGCTTGATGCAGCACTTCCTGGGTGAAAAACAGCTCACTAACGATGACGAAGTCAAAATGGCTTCAGAAGAATACTTCGACTCGAAACAGCCAGAGTTGTACACTCCGGGAATTCATGATCTGCCCAATCGGTGATGAAGGATCCTTGAATGTGATGAAAATTATTCTGTTGGGTGAGCCTTGTTTGTTTTTGAAACAAATGCTTTTTATTCAAAGCCGTGAAATGTCCGGAAACTTTAGCATCAACGTAATATATTCGCAGCTCAAATTCCTACTTAATATTGTACTTTGTGAACCGAAGCTTTCTAAAAACGCTTTGTTTTTAAATGAAAAACTTTTTGCGGTTTTTTTAACAAAAACGTCGCGCGCGGGAAGGTGCGGCAAAACGTTGACTAGTAATTGTACAAGTAATAGAAGAGTAACCTCTATGTTTCCTTCATGAATTGGATGCAGGTGCAACAGTCTTCAGACGGAAGCAGGTTTAATTTTTGAACTCCTTCATTTAGCGTTTTGGGGCTTTCGCTACGCAAGTACAACTTTTCAGGGAGTTCGCAAGCGAGTTTGATGAAGGATTTTCAAAATTCTGCCTGCACAAATTCCAAGATTGTCCCACCTGCATTTAATCACAAAGGAAACAGAGGTTGCTATTCTATTACTTGTACAATTACTACTTCAAGTAAGGCTGCATCTTGCCGCACGCGGCGTTTCTGAAAAACCATCACAAAAAATTCATTCGAAAACAAAGCACATTTAATCAATTTAGCTCTTCAAAATACATTATTTGGTAGGAAATTGAGGTGCGAATATGATAGCGTTTTCAGAATACAAAAAAAGTCTCTGCTCAAAAAAAGTTACAAGCGTCCGACATTTTTTCGCCAAGTTTGGCAAATGCTCCCCGTTTTCAGAAAATTTAGCGCGGGTATTGTAGTTCATAATTAGAAAGCGATAGTTTTGGAAGCTATTGCCTTATGCCTTCCTAGTCGTTAGTGGAATCATTAATTTTTTGAATCATCTAATTATCGCAGTGTGACGAAGGTAAATTGGTGCCATACTTTCACACTGCCTGTGAAATGGGATGCGACAATAATTCCCATTACCCTCACTCGCTTCATATCGAGCGCACCCTTTTGCAGAGTCGTTTCACACAATGAAATGCTCTTTAAATGCACTCTTTCCAATTAATTTTATCTCTATTTTTTATCTCGAATCAATTATGACGCACAGGTGTTAACAGTAGCAATATTCAGTGGGAAGCACTCTCTCGATTTCACACTCTTCGTACCTGCATACTCTAGTATTAAACATGTGATCTCCAGCCCAAATCAACATTTCGTGTCTCTCTTAATATGAATTCTTCTTGATAACCTGTTGTTTTCTGGTGAGAACTTTTCGCAACATGGCGCAACTTTGCTTCTCTCCTACAACCTAGAAACATCCCTCTCACAAAATCATCGAGCATAGGACGTAAAAATGTGAGTTTTGTCAAGCTCCGGTCTGCATTCGGGGACAACCGTTGTTGGAGAAGGCACTTCGAACAAAAATGCGCCGAGAGCCTGTGTTCGTGGTCCCAGCAAAGTCTCGCGTGCAGTGCGCGTCGCAACAGCGGTTGCGCACAACTGTTGACCGGAATTTCACTCCGGTTAAGACAAGATGACTTGTTAGAGGCAGTTATCCGATACATGCTTTTTAAAACTTTTTTGTTTTAGAAACTATCTCGAGAGAGAGAAAAAGAATGGCTGCAGACTAGCTATTTGAAGTCTCCGAAACGCCTCATGCCCCCTCTCCGCCCCACGACGAGAACAAATGAAAACACGAGATTGTGATAACAGCAAATGATCAAATCAGGGAAGTACAGTCAAGTGAGCTGAAGCGCCTTACTGCACTGATAGGTTTCATCCTACGACGCGGTCAATTCTTCCATTCTCAGAGGTCAACATAGGGAAGGCACAAAAGCGTATTATTAGCACAAAAGCACCGCCTTCGCCTTCTTTTTGAAGGTAGTGTTCAGGATGAAATATGATTGTCGGGTTTTTCTTAGTGAATTTGCTGTAGTATCTTCTATAAAACGGCGTAACTCACATCACTCGAGGCGCGACGCCTGGGCCTCCGTCTGCCCTCCGCTCTCTCACTGTCTCTAACCTCCTTTCCACACGAGCACGCGTAGGAACCATGTGAATTTCGCCGTTTTATAGCCGTACGATCTATGCGAAAAAAAAACACGAAAAAGCCCAATAGAAAACTGAAAAAGTGAAATAGCATTCTGAAATCGGCCAATGTTTTGCTGGTGCACGACTCTAAAGATGTTTTGTAGTATCAGGGGTCATCAACTGGCTCAAAACCGGTAATTAGTATTTGACTTCTCGTCGTCGATTTCTACTTTCTCGAGCTCCATTGTTCACATTCAGCTAACCCAAATACGCGTGTTTGTTTTCAAAGTTTCTGTATACTCTTTAATAATTTCACTAGTTGCTGTGCACGTTGAACAATTTTGACCAGGCACAGAAGCAAATTCCACTCTATAGGGGAGACGCTGTGCACCTGTGCAGGGAGTGGCATCTTTGTGCCTCAGCAACTCTAATATGGGCGCATTTGTCACTGCGGAACCTTCGCAGTTCTTCAGCTTCTTTCAAACAAACTAGATTCTTGCAGTTTTCTCAATTACTTTTTCCATCGTGAACACTGCCCTTGAGCATGCCTTGCTATATGAGGCACCAGACCCTCCGTAAACCATTAGATTCTAGAAGACAGTGAAACCTCTCGTGAACACTGCCTTTATGTCATAACCATATAATTAGTAGGTAAAGAAAAAGAAGCGATAGAGATAAAACAATGGAGACCGCCCATGAACAACCGGGAAGAAATTAAGGAAGCACTGAGACTGCTAACAACGCATATGGATTAGGCAGTGATACTTGACCCGTTACCCTCCGCACGAGATTGGTCCCCCCACCGGTCACTTGTTGTTAGCCCTGGGTTAGAGTTGGTCGTCTTCTGCAACCGCTTTTAAAAACAAAAAAAAACACCCAACTCGGTTAGGCAACTTTCTCTTTACTGCCGTATCCTTATCGGTTTCTGATAGCACTTCATTTGAGCAATTGCCTTATAGTGTACTGGAATGAACTACAACCTGACGAAGGGTCTACGAAATGAAGAGGTTAAATAAGATCAATATCTACGCAGTCGAGCTTCAAAACTACGCGTGAACAAAATGTTAATATGAAGCTCAGGAACTCTTCAATACTGAATAATTAGTAGGCATAAACGAGATTCTGAGCCGGTCAAAATTTTCGAAGGTTGTTGTTACTTTGTTTTTTTGCTACTCAGCACCTTTAGGTTGTTTTCACTTCTTCTAATGTTCGAATCCTGCTGCTGATCAATGAGGTTGCGGAGTTCAATAAGTTTGATCATTTTCTGGAACACGCTCGCAAAATAGCATCGAGAACAGCGAAAAGCCAGCAAACTGGAACATTCCGAAATTGAACATCAAGCTGCAGCTCATGTCAGATCGATTGTATCGTGCGTTTCATTGTTTATGAACAACCTACTTTTTAACTATATTATTCTCCAGCTTGAAGCTGTGCATTTTCCACTAGCATGAGCGTATTCAGGGTGTCGAAAAACCTATATATACATGTCATCAAAATATTACCTCTTTGAGAACTTTTTTTATAACAAATCATACCAAATTTGTCGATTTTCGACCGTTTCATTGTTTATGAACATTCAAGTTTTAAAACAAATTATTCTTCAAGCATAATAACTACGCACTAATTAGTAGTCTACATGAGCTCTATGTTTTATGGCTACTTCAAAAAGCCGAGCTGGCATGCTCTTCGCTAGGTTACGCAGTACCACGGGGTCGATTTCACTCCATGCTTCGAGGATGGCAGTTCTGAGCTCATCAATCGAGTGAAATTGCCTGAAATTGGCGTACAGTTTGCGCACGATTATCCTCCACAGGTTCTCCATGGAATTCAAGTCAGGGCTACATGCTGGCTAGTCCATAACTTTGATTCTGTGCTCACGAAGCCAAGAGGAAGTCGCTCTGCTGCGGTGCATGCTTGGGTTATCCTGTTGAAAGGTGAAGTTTCTCCGTCTACGGCCTCCCTAAAAACGGCAGAAGATGATGCCCCAACATTCCCTTGTACTCATCTGAGTCCATGCGACAGGATACGAAGGCAAGGTTGAGCGTATTCTCGCAACTAAGTGCCCCCCACACCATCAAAGAGCCACCGCCGAAGTTCCGCCTACTGAAGTGCCTTGGCTCCTTCCTTAGGTCACGCCAGTAGGACCTCACACCATCAGGGCCAACCAAGTTGAACTTCTTTTCGTCTGAGAAGACCACCTGAACACCAGAAATCAACTTCTCGTTAACATAAACTGAGCTGACCTTTACTCTATCTACGGCCTCACCTTATCCCAATCGGTCGTCATGTTCTCTCGCGCGAATTGAAGACGAGCGGTCTCGTGGGAACTGGTGAGGTGTGGAGCCATCTGCATTCTCTCTCTCACAATGTTTGGTTTCGTTTAATAGCCCTCCAGACCGTAGACTTCGACACAGGCAATCCCAATCCCGCACGGACTTGATTTACGCTAGCCGTGTTGTTGGATAATCGCTTGCAAATCTGGCGTTCGTCCCTTCGTGAGAGCTTCCGCACACGTTCCCAAGATGAATTGTGCTCGTAGGCGTCTTTAGCTTTCAAATAAGTGTAAATGACGCCAGGGCTTCTTCCAATTTGGGCGGCGATATGACGTGGCCCCAAGCCGGCATTTCTGAGGGCTCTGATCTGAGCTTTCTCCACAGTAGAGAGTCGACAGCCGCGCGCCATATTGAGACAAGAAATACCTCGTCATTCTCGACCCACCTATATAGAAACGTTGAAACGGGGAATTGTTTAAAACATTGTTAGTAGGAAGTGTTCGTAAACAATGAAACGGTCGAAAATTGAAAAAAATTGTTATAAATTGTTTTAAAAAAAGTTCTCAAAGAGGTAAAATTCTGAGGACATGTCTATATAGGTTTTTTGACACACTGAATACGCTTATGTTAGTGAAAAATGCCCAGCGTCAAGCCGGAGAATATTATAGTTGAAAAGTAGGTTGTTCATAAGCAATGAAATGCACTGTATTTATGCAGCAAACGATGCATAGAACACCAAACATGACGAATACATAGACTGATAGAAAAGATCAGCTTCGACATTTTGCATAGAACAGAGTTGGGTGAAAAAACTATAGAATGTGCAGAACTAATTTTGGAGGCTTTCAGGAAGCGTCATTGTTTAAAAATTGTGCTGCTTATGGTGAAGTACCATTGTATAGGCTGGCTTCAACATCAGCTCTTGGTTTTTGAATTTTGCTCCAATATGGATTTTCCTTTCTGCCCGAGTCTCGATGCACAGGCTGAAGTGCAAAAAATAACACCAGAACCTTACTAAATGCTTGTTGAGTAATTTGTAAAAATAAGGGTTAAACGGTCAATGTAATTCAATTAAAAAGCCGTAACGCTGCTTGGCGGAAACATTGGCTTGCAGGAAAGCGAAGGAATTATGGCAATCGATCGATTGATTTCGAGCCAAGTAGATTGGTGCAGCTTTCTAGTTGAATGTCACGGACAATTCCTTCCCATGCATATGGTTTCCGTTTTCGATTCAGTCTGACGCATGGACCAGGCGGCTGGCCGTGCTGTGGTGGCGGCCTCACTGGAGAATGGGGTTTCGTTTCGGGCCGGGTGATCTACCGTCGCAGCCCCGTCATTCATCAGATTAAAATTAATACGCGGACTCCATGATACTTGTAATAGGTATACTATGAAGAGTACCATATGGAGACATGACTTTAATTAAAGGCAGCGTTCGCGATGATTATCCTCGGTGACTTTCCACAGCGAAATGATAGGCGAGAAGGACACTAAGCTCCCAATGCTGAAAGAACGGTAGAAAGTGGGCAAGGAGTGGCGAAATGACGGCTGCAAACAAGCGTTTTAGTGTCACAGAAACGCCCTTTGGCCATGTCCGCCCCCTCGATGTGAACATATGAACACTCAGATAACAGAAATGATCGAGTTAAGGAAAATCTAATAAGCGAGCTGATGGCTTGATTGCACTGACAGGCATCATCGTTCATAGCGGTCAAATCCTCCACGCTCGAAAATTAGCGTAAACAAGGAAGGGCCTATTTTGGCTCAAAAACGCGTCTTTCGCGTCCTTTTAAAGCATGCCTTGCTATATGGGCAACAGACCTTCCGTAAACCGTGGAGCTAATGGGAGTGAAGTTTATCGTGAACACTGCCTTTGATGTGATACTCTATTTATCTTCGTGGTTTTTGTGATATGAAGAATCTGCTGTCAACTTTCGGTGATGTCTTCTGATTAGCAACTCTTGGACCGTGTCTTGCTTCGCTTCGCTACCTACAGTTCAGTCACGACTTTTCTGTTTCGGAGACATTTCTTTTAAAGAGATGTGTGTTAGCCGTATCGATCTGATGCATCTTAACATATGGCCGAAATTCGATCTTTTGAAATAAATGAAATTAATAAACAATGATTTGTTTAACTGCTGATTGATCATATACATAACTGCGGTCAGTGAGGTGATCGTGTTGACATATAAAATTATAGCACAGATAACCATTCACAAAAGTGCTTTAATTATTCAGCGCCTCTGTCGACGCTATATGAACCAGATGGCTATTGAAATTTCATCCGTCGAACAACAATAACGTCCTACATCCTGTCGCGCATATGTGCGTCACATTGAATTTTATGCCGGTGATTTCCAAATCGTAATATGTTGTTTTCCCTGTAATTATTGTAGCCGTGTGACAGCCCATGCATTATTCCTATAGATTCGATAGCTGAAAGTGGTCAAATGTTTTGATTGAACAACTAGTCCGGTCAAATACAGAATTCGATACCACTTTTCAATTATCCGTTGTGCGTTTCCGTTTTCAAACTTATCTGGTTCTCTGAGCCTATACTGCAAATAAAATCCTAATGACTTTTTTCAGATTGATTGTACATAATCTGCTTGAGTGTAGATGACAGTTGAGGTCATGCGGGTGAATACGACTGCCGTTGAGGGCTTCGAAGAGCGCGTAAACTACCACATTGTGAACACAACACTCGGAGCTGCATGCGCAGGGCTCAACATAATCCTTTTGGGAATATTTCTTGGCTATCGCCCTTTTCGGACACGATATGTGGTAAGGCATCCTACTATTGGCTTTGTTGACTAGCCCCCAACATGCATAACACCCAGAAACATTGCCTATTAACACGAAATTTCAGATTCTTATTCAACTATGTGTTGGTGACTTGATTTACTCAGTAGCTGTGATTCTCAGTGGTTTGCATCGTATTCGTCTCTACACAGCAGCATACAGTACGCTAACCCTTCCGGTTAGGACCACACGAGAATGTGCAATGGAGACCTGGTTACAACTGAAGCTGATAGGTATGTGCTGGCGCGTTTGGTGTTGCACATAGTTGTTCTCGAAACTAGTATTAAGTTTTTTTGCTAAAAAAAGAAGAAATTTGGAGTGAGCCTTTCCGAAAAATAAAGAAGAATAAAACGGATTAGCATGCTACCATAACATTCATCCGACACCTTTTCAGGCGACCTTCTGATCCCAGTGACAATTTTCTGGATGGGTGTAGAGAGATTCGTCGCGATTTCTTTTCCGCTTTTCTATAGGATGAACGTTGACGGCAAGCCTCTCAAGTCAGTTAGAGTAATCTTGTTTTTAACACTAGCTTTTTAACATCAGTTCATACGCTGTCGGAAACTGAAATTGGCGATTAACAAAACTAATTCGACTATGGGCAGAATTTAGGCATTTCCTAAATGCTGAACATTTGTCAGCGCCAGTCTCTCGACTTGTCAATTTCAGCAACATTGCTGTCGTTTATTATCATAAATAAAATCGAATTCGTGCTTCTCTCCCTGCAGCTCCCATACTATTGACGGAGCGCTATGATGTGCCTATATTTGTCGTTTCACAGTTTCCTGAACTTTGGCTTCACAATTTTGAAGTGTATCGGTTCCTAAGTCCCCTGAGGGGACTAAGGAACCGATACACTTTAAAATCACTGCTGAACGTAAGGGAAACCCATATAATTACAGGTCGGGAGTGCCGAATACTTTTGATCTTGCATTTAGAGCCGGATAGTGTGAATTCACTTCCTGTGGCTTTGGTGGTTATTTTCTTGTAGGGCGCAGGCGGGGTACAAGCCTAAATGGGGGAAGGCCACTCATAATCGAAGACAACTTCTAATAATAGCGGTATCAGAATCTTACTCTTCCATATTTCCTCGTTACCCTCTGTGCCCCTTCTACCTGGGGCACGCTTCACTAAAACGTCACCAACCATTTCCCCTGTTGTGCGCCTGGTCGGGGTGTACGTCGGCTGCCTTCAGATTCCTTCGACTTTCTTTCTCTTTGGAGTTTTTCGGCAAACGTAGCAAAGCCAACACGAAGCCAAATGTCCTCGTTCGTGGCATGGTCCAGGCACGTGAGATCACCTGTCTGATGAAGCATTTTGCCTTCACTACACTTTGTCTACGCTCTGCCTTTCGGTGCCCGGCCAGCACTCTGCAGCGCAGAGCGCAACAGGCCAATGTTCGGCAGGTTTTCGACTTTACGTAATCTGGCATTTTTATGTTGCATAAGGCCTACTACACTCTTCCGCGACGCGCGACCGCGACAACGCATATCAGCAGTATTGACTTCCGATCGATATAGATGACAAACACTATGCCACGTCGCTTCTTCGCGGAAAGCATGCACTTAGTCTAACAGTCCAGTTGTCGATAGCATTTTCAACCACACCGGAAAAACGAAACCCAAATTGGGGTTGAAGTCAAAAACATGGATTACGGCATGGTACTTCTGACATCGAAAAACCGCTTGCTGATAGTTGATAAATAAATCTTGAATGCATCCCCCGAGATCAGTTTATTTCCGAATCTGAATGCTGAATGCATTCGAAAGACTTTGAATATCATTTGTCAACGCTCCGATAACAGCAACTGATGTCGTGTGAAGCGTGGTCACGAGAAACAATTTTTTCGTCCACAAATTATTATGTCAGATGCAACTCATGCCTGAAACTCCGAAACCTCATGAAATTTTTCCACATCGGAGCGCTACCAATCTGACCTTCCCAAATCAACAAACCTGAAGCCTACCGTCGAAACATTGCATTTTCAATTTTGTCAAAATAATTTTTCGTTCTGAACCGAAACGTACATTAAGAACCGAATCAGAAAATAAAATGGATAAAGTGAGGGAGTTCGTTTAGAGAACAGATTGGCTCAGTAGCAATAGCGTGCATAATCGGCGCAAACCACTTTGCTATAGGAAAGCACAATCGGGATGATAAATGGCTTGAAAGTTTGGACCTTTTGCTCCACTTGTGCTGCTAGCTCATTCCACCTCCTTATTAACCTATATCTGAATCACTATTTCCGAGCGGGCTCTTTACCCCAAAAACCTCTTTGCAATGATGGGCACCCATTGCAATTGCATTTCGTTTAGATCCATCGTCGTTCCTATGCTCAGTGCGATATTTGTCGTAGCCTCAGCCATTTACGCCCTATTCATAGCTATGTACGACGACCGCATCACCGTATACCATTGCGGTCGGAAGGCGACATTCGGTGAAGGATACTCGGCTTTTCTCTACGTGACGAACATTTTCTGTAATGTCCTATCAACATTGCTAGGCGCAGCAGCATATGTGAAGGCGAGAACAATGACGAAGAATGTGTAAGGGTGTAGCCTTTTATTCCAGCTTGCTATTCTTGCTACTTTTACTTGAGGATTGGTCTCTGAGTGAAGTTTTTGTTTCAGGCAAAGAGCACAGCGGCAAACCGATATCATAAGATATTATCTTCTCATATCAGTACTTTCTACAGTATTGGTCTCATTGCCGAACACGATAGCGCTTTTCCAGGTGTATGTGAAATCGGTTAGTTTTTCAGAAGTTTCACCATTGGTCTTTCTGTGAGATCTGTGAGAGCCCCAGAAAGAGATCGTGGGGTCTTCGCTCCTAGCGACAACGATAGTGCTTATCAGTTTTAACTATTTTCAATCAAAAACAGACGATATACTTCACACTGTTTTATTCGTCTCTGAAATTCAAGGTTACCGAGGCCCTAGTTATCCCCCCCCCGCGGAAAGCTACGGAAGTGTCATGACAAATTTCACATTTCGACGCTTCCCTTGTGTTGAGGCATCTTAAAAGGATAAGTGGTTCAGGGAAACGGAGGCGGAAAGCCACATTATCTGTTACAGGCGCTGCTATGCCGCGCCCTGCATAGTTGCGGGACATTCTTGGTTGAAATTCGCCACGTGACATAAGCAGATTTTTAGGGTCAGATTAGCTGAAACGCTACAAAAATAGCATAAAGAACTTTGCAAATAAAAGAGGAATACAATAGGTGAAGATTTTTAGAACAAAAAAACCAAGAAAGAGCAAAACGTCAACAAAATGCAATTTGAATACGCAAAACTTCTTGCTTGGAATATCGTGGAGTTGTACACAAGATTGTAGGTGTGCCCTAAACACTGAAAGCCGCAGAATACTCACTCGGAACATTTTCATTCGGCGGAACTATAACTATCTATCTAACTAGGACCTCAGAGTGGTTACCGAACTGAAAGGCATCCTGAACAAAGTCATTTCAAGGTGAGCGATGCGATCTCGAAGCCGGCCTACTGGATGCAGACAATCAACTCTGGCATACATCTGTTCGTCTATCTGGCGCTCAATCGTGAGTTTCGAAAACGCACTCTATATCTCGTCCGTTTGGGAAACGCAGAGGATCAAACTTCAAGTACGTTTAGAACCCTTCTATTTTGTTAATCTCATAACCTCTCTCGTTGACTGGTTGTTCGGTCTTTTACTGCAATTGAATAATGGAATCTTAAAAAGAAGCTCGTAAATGAATATAGGAAGGTCTAATTTCAGAGCTATTGTCCGTCGACGGCACCCATCCGCTATTAAAACACGAGCAGGAGAAGAACAAGCAGCCTGTACAACACGTCCGCCGTTGCACCCACTAATCACTCGGAGAGAATTTGTCGTTGCTGTTACTATTTCGCTTATATGCATGAGGCTCCCACATCTCTCAATTAGAAAAGATGGAGGTGTTCAGTGTAGCTGACCACCCGCCATCACCCTCTTTCCAGCTGCTTCCTTTCGTTGCACAATTCAGAAGGTCACAGTGGGGTAGCGGACCATCCAAATCAGCCGGCTATGCGCCCTACAGCTAGAGACCAACCAACATGTTGTAAGGTTATGTAGGATAAGACTTTAAGACAAGACGTTAACCAATAGTCTGAGGTTGAATGACATAAACCAAGAACCAAATGGGTAAGGAGGGTTTCGTTGCTGTTGGCCCCATGTGCGCCGCCAGATGTAAGTTCAGTTCGGAGAGTATAGATCCGCACTTGTTTTAAAGAAAAAAAGCTGCAATTGCTTAACATTGTATGGCTATGAAATGGCCTATCTCATTCGAGTGATCTGTTAAGAGTCTGTTTTCGCGATAGTTGTATATTTCACGGTGTCCAGGGTGCATTTCACGGGTATTTGGCCACACATGTTGCGTTGATATCATGATCTACTGTATTATCTGGATTATTGGTACATTTTCACTAGTTTTTCAGTCAAATTATAATTATTTGTAATGTTATGTATTCCTGTGTTTCTTTCCGGTGAACTCTTCAACAAACCTACTTATTCGTTCTTAAAGGCACAGTCCAGTCTCAGAATTGATTTTCAATTCTGCGGCTTACTCGGAGGGAATTTCGCGCAGACCGCATTAATATGCCCAGAGCCGCTTAGAACCCAATGAAAAAGCAGTATGGCCCCTAAGGGATTGCGAAATTGAACGAAAACGATTTCAAGGACAAATTGAGTCGGCCTATTTTTCCTCATTCGCAGCCATTGCAGTGGAGCAGGTCACAATATAAAGCTAGGACGATACCGAATGGAAGAACATAGATTTCT
Source organism: Aplectana chamaeleonis (assembly GCA_029168955.1). Classification (NCBI taxonomy): domain Eukaryota; kingdom Metazoa; phylum Nematoda; class Chromadorea; order Rhabditida; family Cosmocercidae; genus Aplectana; species Aplectana chamaeleonis. The sequence continues at coordinate 164,500 of JAPDOI010001315.1, forward strand.
TCGCGCGTCGCGTCCACCTTGTGAACGAAACTTGTTGGTGGGCGGGGTTCCCTTCTCTGGGGGCGTCGTCAACCTATCCCTCGCTTTTTTCTCGCTTACCTGAGCGGATCGGAACTTCGCGCCGAGCAGTTTTGTTATACACGGCAGCTGGGTTGTAATACCAAGAATTACGGCTTTGGTTGGACTGTGCTTTTAAGCAATTATTGTGACGGAATGAACTTTTGTTGTTAAATCTCACTGCATTCTCAAATAGTAGGTGTCAAAGTTTCACAGGTCTGACGCAGCGGGACGAAATAGATGCTGCGACGATGCCCATAAGAGAGATCGATGTGGACCACATTAAATGTCGTGATGTTGTTAAAAGTTTCCCGCGATCTTTCTGTAAGCCATCAACACAACCATCTCACAAGATGTTTTTTCCCAAAGTATGTGAGATTTTAAATCTTAGAGATGAGCAGCGAGAAAACCCTCAGGAATCTCCGAATCCGGAAAATTTTCAGAAAGACGAGTGTGACATAACCTCAGTTTCGGAGCCACATTTACATACCTAGGTCCGCCGCGAGTTGTGTATGCTGCCTCCCACTCTCCTCCCTCCACACAAGAAGCAACATTCTGACCAGCTTTTCTGCATTTGTGGATATTGTTATCGGCGAAAATTTGGAAGAATTTCAACGCGTACCAGGAAACTAAAATATATTCAGACAATAAGACCAGCGAGAGGGTATCCAGAATAGTATCCAGAATACTTTGGTATTCGAAATTTTTTTTTTCGAATGAATGAATAATTCGAATAATGAAATTTCGAAATTTTCGAATGAATGAATTTTTCGAATATGGTTTCTTAGGGATTTCCGAATGAATAGATTTTTCGATTATTCCGTGTTTCAAGATATCCGAATGAATGAATTTTCCGGATATTCCGCTTTCCAAGATTTCCGAATGAATGAATTTTTTGAATATGCTTTTTTTGGGAATTCCGAATGAATGAATTTTTCGAATATTCCGCTTTTCAAGATTTCCGAATGAATGAATTCTTCAAATATTCTGCTTTTCAGAATTCCCGAATGAATGAATTCTTCGAATATGGCGTTATAGAAGTATTCGCACGGCAGTATTCGAGCGAATGAACTTTTCGAATATCACCTCTTCAATAACGTCGAATGAATGAATGTCAAATGAATGAATGATCCGAAAAATGCTCTAGCTGCCGAGATGTCGTACGTTCTTGCCGTGGCAGTGTAGTGGAAAGAAGACCACCTCCGTGCAAACCGACGTCATACGTGGTTCAGCTGAACACCGAATGGCAGTCCTGTACATTACTTTCTATGATTATGAGACCTTTAAAAAAGGGTATCAGTTACACAAAATGCAGGGTTTTTGTCATGGGAGAGTGGCTGCAAAGAAGGAGAAAAATGCTCTCTGTATTCGAATCGAACAAATATTCGAATATTCATTCGAAAATTCGAGTGTTTCTCGAATACTTAAATTTTCAGATAACCTTCCTTCACTTGGATCTGAGCTAGCAAGAATCAAGTAAAGGATCTAAACCTGCCGATAGCTTCGAAATTCTCTTCAGGTTCTTACATTTACCGTCGATGGTTATTACAACAATGAAATACCTCTACAAATGATTCCATCTACTCGAAAACCCTTGAACAGTTCAAATTATTATCCTACATACGTGGTTCAGATGAACACTGAATGGCAGTCCTGTACGTTACTTTCTATGAATATGAGAGCTTTGAAAAGGGGTATCAATTACATAAAATCCACAACGAGATAATGTACTACAGCTTTACGAAAACAGCGGCCATCTAAAACTGGGGCAAAGCCACAGGCATGCATGGGTCAAATTCAATCATATTTTCGAAGAGCACTCCTTCTGGTCTGAGACCTCTCCAGCTTCGTCTTCGATATCGCTATCAATTGACGTCTCTTCCCCGGACTCGCTTGACGAGCTGTCCACGGAACCAACAACAATTCTCCTTACTGCCAGATGCCCCAGATTCCCTAAAAAGAGTAAGTAGAGTAACCTGAAAAGGGTTTGCTTGTCGAATTTCAAAACTTCACTCACCTAACGAAATCAAGTTGACAAGTCGCCTTCGTAAGTAGGAGTGTCCGGGCAGTTTTCTCAGAGTGTCCTTTTGTTAACATATAGAATCCCTGCCATGCTGCAAAACAGTGCTTGAGAAAAACTTGCTTTCAAAACAATCAGAAAACATGTACCTGAAAACATGCTCGCAGTCGATAAAGGTTGGCGGCACAGCGAGAAACTTCGGAACAAGGACCGCGATTCGAGGAAATTCTTCGCGGTGGGTCCTCCACCAATCCAATGGATCGGCTAAGAAATCCGGGAGAGCTTTCTTCAAAAGGACTGTTACGCTCCAATCTGAAAGAAGGTGCACCTAATCTATGTACCCACCAAACAAGACACCAAAGACACACAACACACAGAGAAAAGATTCACCAGAAATTCGTTTTGTTTCGAGGCCTCACAAATTTTTTCGACGGCACCGATTGAAGTACATCCCACACCTCTTTTCTTTTCAGCAACGGCTCTGGGCATTCTCGTTCGAGTATTCTTCAACCATATCGCCTGGAAAGTTTTTGCTGATTGATGAACGAGAACAGTCAAAGATAGTTGTATAGGCTGATCTAACAGTCTTGGCAACTTTATTGAGGTTTTTCAAATTTTTTTAGTTCCCTTTTTAACATTACAATTCAATCGAAAATATTATCTCCCTCACTAGCTATGACAGTGGTCCACCTGTCAGGCAGGTCATTGATCCCTTTCTCCCAGAAAGCAGGGGACTGGGAATTGAAGAAGTCACCAATAGCCTTCACAATGGCATCATAATCAGCGAAAGTGTTTTTAGCCAGGAATTAAGGGGACGAAACAGGTGGAATTCAGAAGGGGCAAGGTCAGGAGAGTAAGGCGGGTGGGGTACCCTTTGCCAGTTCAGCTCCTGCAGTTTCGATTATGTTTCCTTCGCGTTGTGGGGTCGAGCATTATCGTGAACGGGGTGCACCGTAGCTTGTCTGGGGCGCTTCTCTCGCAGGACGATGGCCAATTCCTCCAACTGACGTAAGTACACGGCAGCGCTGACCGTCTTCCCTTTAGAGAGCAACTCTTAGTAGAGCATCCCGCGCTTGTCCCAGAAGCAGCACAGCATAACCCTCTTCGGGTGCAGGTCAGACTTGGGCTGCGTTGGCGGCTCATCTCCTCGGGCAACCCAGACGGCGCGGTGGGTCTTGGCTTCGTAGAGGATCCAGCTCTCATCTCCAGTCACGAGATCCTCGAGAAATTCCTTTCGATGCGGGCGGAGGAGGAGGGACTGACAGATGATGAGGCGAGTGTTCTCGTTGTCGGCGGAGAAGGCATGCTGGACCCATCGCGTCAGGATTTTCCGGTAGCCGAGCTTCTCCAGGTGGAACACGGTGGTGCTTTGGGCGCAGTGAAGCGTGGTCCCCAGCTCCCGGGTAGAGGCGCTGGGGTTCTCTTTGATAGCGGCGAGAAGCTGGTCTTCATCGAAAGTGGGCGAACTTGATAGTGGCGGCAAGCTGGTCTTCATCGAAGGTGGGCGAACGTCCTGACCTCGCTTTGTCTTCCAAGTCCGTATCTCCTTCCTTAAAGCGGGAGATTCAACGGGCCAACGTGCGGTAGGTAACGCTTTCCTCGCCCATTGCAGCGTTGATGTTGGTGACGGTTTCGGACGCCGAGGAGCCGCGACGCCACTCGTAGAAGATAAGTAGTCGAAGTTGAGGCTGGGTGAGATCCTTTGTAGTTACTGTCTCAAACGAGCTCGCGCCCATATATACCCCTATCACGGAAGCTTTCAGAAGGTTCTCGGTGTTGCACCTGTGTACCAGCAACAACCCTACTTGTCACGATTTTTCTTGGGATAAATTTGTTTTGCAGTCAAGACTTTTCGATCAGCCTATGTTGGTCATGGGCATGAGCGCATTTTGAAAGCGGGGAGGGGGAGGGAAACACAAATCCGGTTGAAAGTATACGGGGGTTTTGATGTTGCATTGATCAATCATCCTTCAATGCCATTGGCATTGAGCAATGGCTGCATTGTGACTTGTTCCTGAAGGTGAGCTGCTGCATATATCTAGAGACATAGCATGCCGATCGATGATATATTTATTTATTTACTTATTAGGGGTTGTAGTAAACTTTTGTTAGTAAATCAGAGAATCAGTGAGGATTCAACTTGATGTTTACTTCCTCTGTCACACACCATCCGCAAAAGCACGCTCTACTTGTTTTAAGATTTGATCTACAAATCGTTGATATCGATTATTTGGTCATCAACGATTAATGCTCAATCACTTACATAGTCCCAAGCCAACTAGAGCAGCAGAGCCTACAACGTATTTTATCAATTTGATCTACAAATCTATAACATCGATTACTTCTCTATCCCATATAACCCGGACAAGCACAGCATACAGCGTATTTTAGCAATGTGATCTATAGATCGATAATATCGAATATTTGATAAACATGACTGCAGCTTACGCAGCCATAATGCTCGAGCCACCGCCCATCATTTCGGAACTACTATAGAAGTGAGTTCCACGAGGTGCTTCAGCACGGTATAGGGGCTCTACACACTGAGGGAGGAGTTGTCCAGTTTTTTGCAGTTCGAAACGCCACGCTACTCAGAGCAAGCGAAGTGGTCCCGAGTAGAATTAGAGCACCAAAAGGCGAGACAACTCCTTCCTCCGTGTGTAGGGAGCCCTTGCTCCTTCAGCATTCTTAACAAGACAAACCACTTCTGAACCATGAAGAACGAGTTTAGCTGAGGACTGCGTACACAGCCACTGGCACAATTACAAGATAGTACAAACTAACTAAAAAAATTGAGTAATACCCTGGCTTTCAATGAGCCTATTCATTATACATCCATCTCGGAACTGAACACTGTTTCCATGAAAGCTAGCGCGGATCACAAAAAGAGGCGATCTGAAGGAATTCGGTGTCGAATCATGGCTCGAACCGCTTCTTTGCAGAAGATAGCAGTGCCTTTCCAAAGAGTTTTCCTTCGCTTCTAGTCGTCGACAAAGTTCTGAAAATCTGTATTTGAAGCAAATGTATCGGTTTGCTGGCTAAAATCTACCGTCTACTATGATTAACGCAACGAACACTTTGATATTTTCGATCAGGATCTTGTCCACGTATATATAGACCAGTACGCTCCGCGATAGCAGACCAAAAGTGATAATGAACAAAAAAACCCAATCCAAACGCAAGGCTTAAATAAAGATGCACCTGCTCATTCATTATATGGAACGTTTCCAAAAGATCGCTCATAACTTCCAAAAAACGAATTTTTTTCCAGAGGCGGCAATTTAAGGTATGAAACCCCAAGCTGAAACTCCTTCCTGAGCCAGCTCAACCATTTGGAAAACTAGTAAGCTTCTTCATATATCAAAACTCTAGTGGTTAAGAATTCAATAATCATGTTATGATCTTTCTTGGGTATAACTTACACATTGGAGAACATCATTGACCATGGCGTAGGTAGAACCGTGTACTGCAGTCATTCGAGGGATTTTTTATTGGCAGCTTGAATTGCTCAAGGACTCTAAATAAGTCACTGCCAGTGAATTCGCTATCGAAAGATACTGTTCAGGAAGAACACCCAACCTTCTAAACTTCTTGGGTACAGCGCTTTTGTTCAGTTTGGCTACCACCCTGCTCACTTTCTGCAGAACTGGAGTCGATTCTTGCCCTCAGTATCGTCCCCCACAATGAGCTGGATGACATGGGCACAGCATTGAACACTAAAAAACATATTTTTAATGACCTAAGCAGTGGCTGTTGAGGAAAACTGTGCATACTGGGTCCATCAAAGATCCGAAACTGTTTTTCGCATTGATGGAGCACCATCTGCTACCACGCAAGATATGTTGTCACTAGGGATTACAAACTTTTCGAAACAGTCCGTCAATCTTGATTCCTTCACTTCTACTGTACGCCTGCAAACGATTGGATTTACTTCTGCAAGTAAAAGACATATTATGGAAATCACCTGTCACCCACCATGGGAATACAATCCAAGATCACGTTTTCGCGAGCAGAGAGATCTGGCTTAACTGCATGGCCCGCAATGGCAAGAAGCAAGTTCGCATTTGTCAAATCCCATAAGTCGATAGCCACCGCAATTTCAACGTCAGTGGAAGATAAAAGCGTCAAATTTGCAGATCAATTTCTGCTACTCCTTGTTCCAGTAACTTCATCAGAGTCTTGGCCTGAGGTGGGCTGTACGCACCGTTGAGTACGGTGGCAAACTGTTTGAAGCATGGCAAGGACACGAGTCGGAGAGGCAGCGAGACTGATGCAACAAACACAGCCAATTTCTTGTTAATCGTTTTTTTTACGTCGTCGCTCATTTTTCTTTCTTTTTTATAGTGATTTGATTGCCAGACTTTTCCGAATGTTTCAGTATCGGCTGCTTCAGTTCGAGTTTCTTTGAGATCCTTCTCATGACTCTCCCGCAGATGTGCCAACAGATTTGTGGTAGCTTTTGAATAGTGTATCTTGAATGTCTTCCGATAACATACCGTAATATTCAATCCGTTTTCATCAACGACTTTATTAAAGAGCTTCTAAACCGCACTCATCTAAGAAACCAAGCAAACTTTTCACTATACTATGGCCCTATGGCCCATCTCACTAAAAACCACTTTCAATTTCTCGTGTTCATCGAAAGAGAGGGGAAAAGCTGTAGTCATTCACTGCTTAAAGGCACAGTCCAACCTCAGAATCGAATTTCTGTTTTTCAAACTATCTTGGAAACGGTCTCACGCTGTTTCCAACGATGTCTCTGGAATCGTACAAGACCCCTAGGAACGAAGTTATGGCCCCTCAAAGATTGAGCTAAAGCTAACTAAGCATGGTGGACGAGTTGTCCGAGGCTTGTAACTTCCTTCATTTGCAACCGATGTGTGCGAGGTGACCTGAATGAAGAGATAGTCTAAGAATCAAGGCAAGAACGGGGCCATTCATCGGGAATCATCGCTCACCTCGCCCCTGTTGAGCTAGAAAGATCGTAAAAGGGGCGTGCCAAAGTGGCTTCCTGATGTGGTCGCCCGAGGGTGGCTTCCTCCTATATCTCACTTATTCGAAGGAATTGAGAGCTCGCACTTGGCAGATGCTATATAGGGTGGGTCCTCTTCACAAATATGTGGAAATATCAGACTTCGTCCCTGAGCTTAAACTGTGCCTTTAAGTTACAAAACTGCGCTCTTGTATAATTGCCGGAGCAAATAAACACGCAGCGGCATTGCGTTCTATGGCGTTGAAGGACTTATTCGGTTGGAATTTTCAAAGCTGCACCGGCATGATATACACAACACTGTACTGATCGCGAGAGGATCTGAATGATAGAAGATTTTAGACGTATCCGGTCGGAAATTCGCCAAGCTGCACCAGCTGATTGTTTTTCATACTTAAACTTGTCTAAACATTACAAAAATAGCATAATCAGCATTGTAGCGAGAGGAAGGTTGGAAAAGAGGAGATTTTTGCAAAGAGTTCGCGATAGAAGAAAAGCATATCGGCACGTATGTAGCAACTGAAACGAGCAAGAAGATCCCGTCCGCAATATTGCGTCGAGTTCCCTACAAATAGCGAGCTGCAGCAAGGTCATCGCGGCATATAGGCTAGGGCTCAACTGTAAGTGAGTGATGTTCAAGAAGATTTCATCCGAGTGGAGTGAGATGGATGGTCGAGAACTTGATTTCGAAATAGGCCGTGGTGTACGATATGAGCAACCTAGCAGCGAATGCGGGGTTTCGTACCAGGACCCAAGCTACGTTGGCCCTCGGCCAGTATTGTCTCAGCAGCTCGATGAGGATGGGGAATTGAATAAAACGTTTGATCGACCGCACCCGAAAAACATGAGTGTTCATAAAGTAGATGTGTCCTACTTCACTTCAATAAATTGACTACTATTTGGATCACACTTACTAAAAAGTTGTGCAAATCTCGTTAACGATGTCATGTCCAGCTATACCCTGTCCCAAACGAGATAGCAAGCTAAGAGTCCGAAGAAACAGTTCTCCGACATTTTTGGATTACGGTAAGACGTCGCGTACGCAAATACGTAGCATGTCTCACCGTAATACAAAAACAGAAGACTTTAGGCCCTCCGAGCTGTTATCCATATCCTGAAACACTTTCCCTGCCACGTAAAGAAAAATATCTGTAACGGGAAGGAGTACCACGAGCATTCCTAGCGAAAAGAACGCAAAAGAGCAATGAAGTATGTGAAAGAGAAGTGAAAAAATTTTCGAATCCTGTTTTTGAATTACGGTAAGACATGCTACGTATTTGCGTACGCGACGTCTTACTGTAATCCAAAAATGTCAGACGTTTGGGACAGGGTATAATTACACTTCACATTGAAGTTTTAAAGGGAAAAGGATGAAGTCTCCTCAATAGCCGGTAGGGTATGCGACCGGAAACCTTATTTCATGGCAAAATGGTAGAATACTGCAGAACTAGTGAAGGTCGCTGTTGCTCATAGTCGAATATTATCACCTTAAAGGCACAGTTCAACCTTGAAATCGTTTTTCTGTTTTTTTCCGCCCATCTTCAAAACGGTCACACGCTGATCCCAATGATGTCTTTGAATTCGTACAGGACCCACTGGGAACGGAGTTATGGCCCCTCAAACATTGAGCTACGGAAGCATGGTGGACAAGTTGTCCGAGGCTTGTAACTCCCGTCATTTGCAACCAATGTATACGAGCCGACCTGAACAAAGGGAGAGGCTGAGAATGAAGGGACGAACGGGGCTATTGATTGGAAACCATCGCTCATCTCGCCACTGCTGAGCTCGAATGATCGTAAAGGGGGCGTGCCAAAGTGGCTTCCCGAGGGGGGCGCCCCAGAGTGGCTTTCTCCTATATCACGCTTAAAGGCAATGTTCACGATAATCTTCAATTTTGAGATTATTCGCTATATTGATTAGGTGGCCCCCGGGTAGAACTAAAATGACGTAGAAATTGAGAAAAACGCACCAGAGGCACACGAAATCCTTAAGTATCACCCCGCCTCCTAAGTATCACAGGAAGTGTTTGTTGTGACAATGAAATCTTATGTGGACCCGTCCTTTGCAATTCTCTACTATCTATTGCGCCGTTCTTTCCTTGCGGCCCTAACTAATCCTGCTTTGCATGAAATATTCTTCTATTTTCGATTGACCCAATATTCAACGGTGACAAACACCATGAACATGTTTGTTCAACCAGACAACTAGTCCAGGCCAGAAAAAACACGTCATTGAAATACGCTGTTTTAATGCGTTTCTCGCCGTTTCTTCGTAATTTTGGTAACACTTGAAGGCTAACGCATTGTTTCATGTGAAAAACTCGGGGACAAAAATCATCGTGAACACTGCCTTTAACCGCAGGAATTGAGGGCTCGTACTTGGCAAGTGTTATAGAGGGTGGGTCTACTTAACAATTATGTGAAAACATCAGATTTCGACCCTGAGCTTGGACTGTGCCTTTAAGGTGGTCGGATACATGAAAAAAAAACGTATATTCTGATTTTGTGAATGAAACAAATATAAAAAAACGAATATTCAGCATTTCCGAATAAACAGAATACTTGAAAAAGCGGATATTCTGATTTTCCGAGTGAACCGAATATTCCAATATTCGAAAATTCGAATATTTATTCGAATATTAATTTAATCGGACCAAAGTATAGTATCCGGTCTCAGAGGTTCACGATGACCGCTTTATCGAGTCTTTGAAAATCTGGCTATCTGAAGTCCAGCGCCCGAAAAGGACCGTGGAGCGGTTTTTTTCGGGCTCTAGACTTCAAACTGAATCTGACGCTGCCAACTCAAACATGCAAGTCTTGCACTGTCAGGGGTTGAATGTGAGGGGTTTTAAACACCCAAAATGAACACGTGAGCTGACAAGACTGGCTGCAAGTTTCAGCATGTATCTGGATGCCTTCTATCGAGATTATTATAGTACTTGGACATACATCACAAGGGAAACGAAAATTCAATATTGAAGGCTCTCTCCCACTTATCGGTTGTTGTCGCTTGTTGTTACTTGGCTTTGGACTCTTCCTATGTTTTTCGAGAGAGCTAATACTAAACAGAAGCGTGGGCTTACTGTGACCTCACTCCCTTCAACGAAATATGGGGTGGGCGAAGACACTAAAGCGTCACCATTTGCTGAAAAATACTTCACATTTTTGTCCGTTTCAGAAGCGAACTGAAGGAAACGAACCGCCAAGGCTCAAATACATGAAGTACTGCAACAGGTCACATACGCACCGTTCTGATAGGAATAATTCTGAATTATCGCTGTGGTTCAGGTTTTGTCTACAAAGTGCGGTCGATATCTAGAAAGGAGAATTCGTTTCCGAAATCAAGAAGCAATCCGATGGTACGGTAGCGGCTATCTCGTTTACAACAACTTCCATATTCCAGGGGTTTGATGTTAATTACACAGGAACTGTGTGATTTGCATTGAACCGTAGACGTGTAGAATTGTTGCACTATCGGATCCATGCAGATAAGGGTACACTCCCTTCACTGTTGGTATAATGGGGTTGAAGCCTCAAAAACATGAAAAAAGAGATTTCTGACCTCAGGTTTTTTTGGCTCCATACACAGCACAGTGCAAGTTTATAAGGAAAAGGAGAAAGTCTAGAAGCCGGTCATAGATTTATTCAGCGAGTTGTCGGCCTGATATACTTCTAAAGCCTGACGGCCTGGTATACTTCTACATTCTTCTCCTTGTCCAAAATCTCACTCGTCAACAGTCGGCATGGATCTTACCTTAGTTAGTGATACTTTGCATTAACCGATGAGGGTTGGCGCAAACTCGGTGCACCTATGTTATAGCATATGGCAACGACTTTGCGCTAACTTTCAATGGGGAACGCAAAGTTGCACTAGGATCCATGCCGACGTTAGATGAGGAGACCATAGAGGTGTCCTTCTTTGTGTTACTAAATGGTTTCGAAGAGAATTACTAGGTGTTGTTTGTCTGGTCGGCTTGATATTCTTTACAATAACGCGTATTGGTTTAAGCCAGCTCCTTCCTATGTCCTAGTCATTTCTTACCTGAATAGCCTCAAAGGCAGCATACACGCTCGCAAACATGGTCGAGATATCAGCATAAATATGCCCGCACGGCCCCTACCATGTCGTCAACGACGTCTCAAGCGCTAAAAATCCTCCAGGATGACAATATTTGAGCAATCATGTCTCGCACGCCCGTATTTTCACACCTCTTCGAGTAACAGAATGGAAAGTTAAACTTGAGAAAATACGTGATAATTGAGGGTGATAGCACTATCAAATGGGAGTGCACGAGTGAAACAGCTCGATTTACCTGGATACTACATGTTTTTGCACTGATGAAATCCTCCATTTTCAAAAGCCAGCCGGAGTAGAGCGGCATTCTCGAAAGTGGATGAGAGTTAATCGGTATGTAGACATGTTATATTCAAGTAATTCAAGCTGTTTCTCCCATGCACTCCCATTTGATAGTGCTATCACTCGCAATCATCACATGTTTTCTCAAGTTTAACTTCCCAATTCTGTTACTCGAAGGGGTGTGAAAATACGGGCGTGCGTGACAGGGATGGCCAAATACTGTCATCCTGGATGGTTTTCAGCGCTTCAAACGTCGTTGACGACATGATAGGGGCCGTGCGGGCCTATTTATGCTGATATCTTGACCATGTTTGCGAGCGCGTATGCTGCCTTTAAAGGCACTGCTCGCGATAAACTTCATCCTCGAATTTTCCATGGCAAACGCTTTTCGTGGCTCTCAGAAGCAGAACAGCGTCGATAAAACGGGACGAAAAGCTACCCAGGAGCCGCAAAACGGCTTAGAAAAGTGGGAAAACCCCGCCACTGTGGGCAAGTCCCGCCTCTTCCCGCCCCTCGACGTGAAAAAAGGAACACTCGAAATCGTGAGTTGAGCGATGGTTTCCGATCAAAAGCCCCGTTCTTTCCTTCATTCTCAACTTCTCTCTTTACTCAGGTCAGCTCGCATACATTGGCTGCAAAAGACGGAAGTTACAAGCTTCGGACAACTCGCCCACCATTTTCCCTAGCTCAATTTTTGAGGGGCCGTAACTCCATCCCCAAAAGGTCTTGTACGATTCCAGAAGCATCATTGGAATCAGAATGGGACCGGTTTCCAGATAGGCAAAAAAACAGAAAAGCGATTTTTATCGCGAACAGTGCCTTTAAGAAATTAATTGTTGCACAACTATTGCCTTTCTCATTCGGAACATGACCGCTGCAATGTGAACCAAAACCTTCAGTTAATTTGAGACAAACCGGAGGTAAGTCGTCTACAGTGCATCCAAAGTTCGGCAGAAAGGTAATTTTCAAGTTTTTATTGCTCACATGCGTGAAGGTAACAAATGCCTTTCTGTGTCCCGCCAGCGTAGCCGGACATTCGACACTGGTTCCTCCGCGCTCGGGTACAGTTGATTGGGTCGGCGGCGTTCACGTTATATCTACTTTTTCTCATTCAATGTTTCACCACTAGTCAGAGAGCCAGCAAGATTTCGTCCTCTCTTGTTTTCAATGAAACCTAGGCTGAGTTCAATGATTTTTATGCTCGAAAAGCTGAGAAACCATTGTTTTCACGCTTTTTCTGCTTCTCAAATAATGATTAATTTTACAGCAAAACCAAGTAAAACAACTTAGAAACATCTCAGTTTTTTGGAAAACCTTTATACGCGTTCTGAATGCATGAGGAGATTGAGGAAATTTCTAGCCGCGGAACTTTTTATAAACTTAGGTATAAAACCTTTATAATGGCCATATAAAGTCTACCCGTGCGGTTCTCTAATTACATACCCATACCTCTGACTGGCTCTGGAATCATATTCCTACACGGTATTGCCCATCGCACCTCATCACATTGTCTTCTTGTCAAATTTAGTCTAATGAACCGGTAAGGCGCGATCATTTCGGCGGGCCATGCGGCGTTCTCGATACCACCGGCCAGCAGGTCTTCCATAGCACGCGACCATGTACCGCCGCAGCCCCGTCCATTTATTAGACTGAATTCTACAAGGAGACTCTACCTTCTTTGTTTCATGGGACTTACGATTGCATTCTCGCAATGCTACAGAACTTCTTTTGTAGGTGAATTGCGGGGCGAGAGTGGTCGCAACCTCGCTCCACATTTTCATCCTACAACCTCACCGTAATCTGGCGAAGGCTAGTCGATTTTGAGCTATATCTCTCGATGTCGCGAAGCAAATCCAATTATTCTCTGAAGCGAATCCCGAGCGAATTTGAGAATATTTTCGTCAAGGTAAAGGTGAATTCAACATTAAAATTACCCATTTTGGTGTAGGGATAAGCAACATTTAAGAATGTCCCTTGTTAGACCACACCTAGATCCGGGCTTTGATGAAGTGCATCGAGTTGCCCTTTCTATCCACCATTCTGACGGTGCGAAAAAAGAATGATACGTATGTCATCGGCTAGATGAATGAATGCGTTTGTGTACAAAGAAGCCTGCCGAAATCTCGTCCCCATCGCTTAATGTTATCTCAGCAAATCGAATTCTCGTCGCTCTATGATGTGGGCTGTCTTCAACTAGCTTGAAATAATGCTGGTAAAATGGGACATCTGTAGCCATCCAAAAGTAACACTTTCCGCTAAGGAATACTTCATGGTAAAGTTTTCCATTCCCAAACAAGTGGAGTCCAACGGCTTTTCCCACACTCGTCTTATCGAATGAATCCGTATAACCCCATTTGATCCCAAAAATATTAGGCGACATTTCTACAGATACTAAGTACAAACCGGTAATAGCTTGCAAGTGCACGGATTTATGGTTAGGGATGGCGGCCCGGTTATGATTAGAACGCTACGTATGCTTTCGATGCTTCTGGATTCGTTGTTTCCGCACAGGAATCCTTCAAAGTCTGATATCAGCTGCTCGACGAAAAACTATGATCGCTTGTCATCCCCACCTCCCGCGTGGTCGTCGCTTTGGATAAGTAAGACCTACGTCAGATTCTCATTCATACAATATTCATTTAGGAGTATGCTGTATTTCAATGGCAATATCCGACATTAATCAGTAAGGCCGATGAGCAACCGATTCTGAGGCGGTATTCATGAAACTACGTGAGCTTCTCGGAAAGGTTTTTAGAAGCAGCCGATGTGAAGCTGGCATGGATCCTAGTGATAATATGCATTCCCCATTGAAGGTTGGCGCAAACTTGGGGCACCTTCATGACGTTACTCACCGGATGGGATGATGCCGCGACGCTGTTTGGCGGGAGAAATCGCGCGCGGAAAAACAAGAGAGGATGGCTATTGATAGAATGATTTCGCGCCCGATTGCTGAGCGCGACTTCCTATTTGGTAGACACTGGCGATATGTGACAGCATATGGAACCGATTTTGCGCCCACCTTCAAAAAGGCCTAGTGCATACTCTACGCGATGCGTGACAGCGCCAGTGCATATCAGCTATATCGACTTTCGATCGATATAGGTGACAAGCATTGCGTCTCGTCGCTCGTCGCAGGAAGTATGCTCTAGGCCTAAGGACTCTGCAGAATGAGTGATGAAGAGCGCTGGTTGATGCAACATCGAGTACACGAGGGCGACCGACGCGGCGTGAAGCGCGACGAGGGGGTACCGAAGAAAGTTCTAGCGCGGCGACGGACCTGCTTCACTGCCAGCGAGCGGTAAAATAATCGGTGACGATAACGTTCGAGAACATTTTTGTCGCCGAGTCAAGGCTGAGGCTCGGCGACCACTTGCAGGTCGGTAAAACTGCAGGCCCTCATTGAAAACGCAAAGTATTACTAGGATCCATGCCGACTGTATGGGGTTGGCAGACTTTGAACTCACCCGGAAGGCACCCGTGATTTCATGAATACGACCAGTAATACATAGAAAGATGTTTCGTCGAAAACAGCGGGTTACTTTAAGGTTTCGTGGGATTTTATTAATATTGCCACTTGCCAACTGGATCAGGCTTACGTCATTTATTAGTATCAGATTGGGAAGCTTCTCCTAGCAGGGACCTCACCATCTGTAGATTTATCACTGAAACATGCGAATACCTCGCAAAACTTAATCCTTGGGTGCTTATCCAAAACCAGTTGGCTCACTGTCTCACAGTGCCTCGTTTCGCAAAGTATGTGTCCGACTTCTTCACACCTAAGCAATTGCTGTCGACCCCATGTTTTAAATTTTATGATGTTCGCATGCCACTATATATGTCTGTAGAATACGCAATGCCCGGCTTCTTTCGATGCGTTTCCGAAGTTGCCTCGCGACGATGCTTTTGCACGGACCTTCTCAGCATAAAATATGTGTCCTAGGCTAACCGATCACCTTTGGATTTTAACATCCATTGAACCTTTCGCTAGTGTGGTACAGTATGTGGCTTTCTCCCTATACAGTGCACGTTTTACAGGCACCGTGAGCCAATAACGTCGAGTGAATAGTATTTTCTCATAGTTGTGCTTACATGGGCTTACCATATGAGAGAAGATCGCAAATCGACTTCCTCCCAAACAAACCCTCAAATTGTAAATAATGAAAGCTGCTCTTCAATTATTCAAAACGTCGCTGGAAGGTCACGAATGCCGTTTTCCGATTTTTTTTATTATTTCACATTGAATTTTATCCAGAGCCAACAGTTCAGTTTCTCACCTGCGACCACCCAGACCTCAGACTGGATTTTTGGAAGATGATCTATTGACGGTTGTGGGGAGATAAAAAGAAACGAATCAAGGTTTATTGAATTCTCTCGATGCACCTCAATTGATCAAAAATGGCTGAAAAATCTTTTTTAGATTTTTGGAGCGAAATTCTCTGTCAACTTTTGAGAAAGGAAGAGTGGATCGCTAGGAATCTTTGTAATGACCCAAGATCGCTCGATCAAAAAAAATTCATCATTCTTTCAGATGATATGGAAAGGCGAAGGAAAAGTAAATCGTTGCGTGTAAAAAGGTAAATCTTCAAGTAAACGTATAATACATTTCATCAATTTCCCTTCATTTACAGTATATCAATTGTTGTTCAGTGACTTAAAGGCAGTTTTCACGATAAAAGTCGTTTTTCTGTTCTTCCGCCTATCATCAAAACAGCCCCATGCTGATTTCAATGATGTCCCTGGAATCGTACAAGACCCCGTGGAAACGGAGTTATGGCCCCTTAAAATTACGCTAGGGAAGCATTGTGGACGAGTTGTCCGAGGTTTTTAACTCTCGTTTACTGCAGCCGATGTCTGCGAGCTGACCTGAGTAAAGAGAGACGTTGAGAATTAAGGGAAGAATGGGGCTTTTGATCAGAAACCATCGCTCATTTAACCACGAACTCAGAAGAACTGGTAGAGGACGAGGGCGGAGCGGCCCAAAGGGTTGGCTGGCCCACGAGATTTTCACGCTTTTACTCGCCGTTTTTCGTCACACTTGCGTTCTTAATCTTCTTAGAGGGACCCAAAACTTAAGTTCCAGCCAAAAACGTGCAACTTTTTCTTCGTGAACACTGCCTTTAACGATGGCTGATAGCAAATTGTGCCAGATGACTGACGAAGGCCGGCCTCTTATCGAATTTTGAGACATTCAAACTCATATATCTCCACAAAGAAGCGTTGATGACCCATCAAACTCTTCCTGCGCCCTTAGGTGGGCCCAGCCAATCATTCAAATTCAAAAAACGATGAGTGGTTCTCAGCGCGTGCGATGCCTTCAACACAAATAGAAGGCCCTTACTCAGTTTTTTCCAAAGACTAAATATGTACAAAACGTTATGGTAGGTAAAACGTCATTCACCCACAATAACCTTGCGTATTTTTCCGAAAAACTGGAAACGACCTCGTTCTTGTGTTCAATGCTTCAGATAACCCCCATAAAAACTATGAACCAGAAACTTTTCAATTCCTGGAATCTAAAAAGTGAACGTTTAGCCGTTTTTGCTCTATCCCATTGCATCGAATGATATCTGGAAACTCCAAATCGTTTCATTTTTATCTCCCACCATAACCCTAAATAGACCGCTTTGCAAAACTTCACTTTGAGTTCAGGGGGCGCTTTACCACTATTTTCTGTCTTTGTGTGGGTGTTTGCCCAATATCACTAAGATATTTCTGAAAGCGCTAAAGGAAAAGGTCTCAGACCTTACCTGAAAGTTCCATGTGAACGTTCTTTGGGGCTTCTGATTAGGTACTTTCTGTTACGTTTGTCAAGTTTAGGAGTCCTAATATTTTGTTTGAAAAAAAAAAAACTTCTAGAAACGTTGTAACAACTTGCCGTGGTGGAAAATTTTGAGGGCCGAACGTGACTTAGGACAGTGTCCAAAATGCTAGAGTTATAGCTCAAATTTTTTTCTGCGGAAGTTATGCAAAGCGCCTAAGGTGGTTTTTGAGTCGCGATGCGCCTATCGATGCTAGGCGACTACGCACTATTGCGTGCAAATTTAATTTTCCATATGCAACGAACAGTGGTAGCAGTGATATATAGATGAAAAAGGCACACATCGATATTGATAGATTACGGTGTGGTTGCTGTGAATTCACGGTAATTTGTTTATGATCTTGAATTTGATTTTTTCCAAAGTTGTCGCATTTCTAAACATTGAGGGGTAGCTTCACATTGTTGCTACCACTTAGCATACCGGCAAAGGGGCCCTGAATTCGTCTTTAGCATCTGCCGTCAAACGCCGGTTATCGATCGCACCGTAAGGCCTCTTTCAGAGTTCGATCGCTCTCCGACGCGATCGTGGGCACGGCGACGCGACCGTCGCGTCGCCGTGGAAATCTTGCAGATTTTGGAAGTGTGAATGCCCAATCGCGGAAGTTGGCGACCACGCACTTACGTACACATTCTAATCGACGCCTGTTTCATGTTCGCGGTGTCGCGCAATTGGTTAGTCATTCATGATAAAAAAGGTGCATTGCGCTCTGCCATTTAATCTTTAACTTCATTACATGCCCTGGTGCAGACGTTGTAGAAACATAAGAAAGAAAGCGGCAGAAAAACTACGAAAACATCGAGAGGAACTTAAAAATGACAAGTTTCGAAAGGAAAAAAGCGTAAAACGATTGATAGATCCTTTCTTTGACAATAGAAAGGTAATTTTTAGGAATTTAAGTGAAGTTGATCGGCATCTGAACAGTGTGACTCATCTTCAAGTATTCCATGCAGCCTCTGAAGGTGAAGAAGCTGCGCCACAAAGGTGTGCGCGGCTGACGAAATTTGAGCTTGAACCTTACTCCCCTAGTATTTGATTCAACCAGTTTGAAAAATGAATGAGCTTTGAGACCCAGTCTTCCAGTTATAATATTATATACCAAAATTAAATCATTTATCTTGCGTCTTTAATGTAAAGTATCCAAATTGAGCATATGTATCCTCACTATGTCACGGGGAATACTCCTATACGTGAAGCCAAGAGACCTTATGAAGACCTTCCTTGTGAAGTTGTTTTGCCCTCTTTCTAGTTTGGCAACGCAGGTTTTTTAATGAAGAAAGTAGATACAGGTACCATATTCAAGAACAGATCTAACGTAAATTTTATAGGCTGTAACCAAAAGCAAAAGACCTTTAGTTTTCAGCGATTTGAACAGAAGGAAAAGTTTCTGTTCAGCTTTCGCAACAATACTATCCAAATGCTTATCAAAATTCAATTTCTGAATCGACAAGAAATACCCTAAATCTTTAGCTAGGTTAACATGCTGGAGTATTGAACCATCGATACTGTACCCGCCCTTTCCGTTCATTGGTAGTTCTTCCCCAGGTGTAAGTAATACTTGGACTTTTTTGAGTGGAAAGAGGGAGAAGGTTTCGTTAACTTAGTCCATCGCACTACATTGTCATAATTGTGGTTTGGATACTAGTTTTTATTGCCACCCTCCAAGTGTATCGTAGATTTTTTTAATGCGATGTAATACAACTCATTCTTTGATGATAATAATTGTTTTGTATTATGATTGTTTTGCCTACTTGAGGTATTTATTTTGCCTGAATCAACGCGTGAAAAAGAGGAATTTGAACGAGATTACATATGAAGCGGTCGCCGCGGATCGGTCCGCGTCGCCGATGCACTGCATGGCGACGCGAGATCACTTGGCTCATCTCAGTCGCTAGCCCCAATCGCGCGATTGGGCAACTTTTTCCGCGATCTTGTTCTGAAAGGCCGGCGACTCAGATCGAGGCGCGACGCGACCGCCAGATCGATTCACAGTGTTTTCATTCGGTCGCGTCGCAGAGCGATCGAACTCTGAAAGAGGCCTAACATTTCCCTCGTCTAAGCAATGTGTGGAGTTTGCTGCATGCGGAGTTGAATGCACACATCCTAGGATAAATCCGGATGCAGATCTTTCCTTCGCTTGGAGTTGTCACTTGCCTGGGAAAAAGTGACAGTTGCGAAGTCAAGCGAGCCAAAATACAAGCTCATTTTGAACCACTTTGGCCTTCTAAACTCGGAGAACTTGTTTCCATGGTTGATCTCCCAAAAGACATAATAAAAGCCACTGGCAATGAATGACAAACCCTCATATTCTTGTTTGAGGACAATATACTCATTGTCTCACATCATATTCTTTGTTCCGTTCATATATGAAAATTCCACTTCTTTTGACCGCCTCGCACTAGAGAATTACTTTCCACAGGACTGTTCAGCATTCATTCATCTTTCATTTTCCACAACACCAGACCTGGCCGTTCGCTTTGGCGCTGATTCAACCTTTTTCATTTCATCCCACTTAATTCTGCTCAGAGGTGAATTCATTTGAGTCGTTTGAGTATAACATTCGTACGCACAGGAAGTCATGAGCGAAAGCATTCAACTTGGGTTTGGTACTTCTAGTTGCGTACTTATTGTTAGGTGCCCGAGGCACAAATCATATCCACTGTCGTCTTGAGCGATTAGCGCCAACTACGGATGTTTACTTGCATGCACATCGTTCCTCGTCTTCCCAGGTGCATATACATCGTGCGAGAAATGCTAAAATAGAAGCGAAAATGTGAGCTCTTCTTGAGTGCAACCGTGAGTGAGACGAATTTACGAGGCCAAGACTTCACTACATTTTGATCGTGAGTGACCTATAAGCCCCATTTATCGTGAGTGACTTTTAAGCGCTCCTCATAATGGACTAATTTTCTCGTCATATTCTGTAACTCTCGCCCATAACTACTGGGCAATACTTGAATGATTGACAGAGTGAGGACGCGCCAGAGGAGATTTGAACAGTTCCACTCGCTTGTATGGCCGTGTAGTTCCCAACATTTACGTTCTAACAGAGGTGTCCGATTGGTCGATACGCACCGTAAACGTGGCAGACGACTGCAGAAAATGCACCTGAAGCGCCCGTCATAGTCACCCGATCGGCTGTAGCCAGCAAGGTCGATAAGCATCTGCATCGTATGCAGAATCGGGATTGTTGAAAAATTAACCAGCTGTAGACACAACAGAGGCGCGCCTGTGCCCGTTCCTGTCGATGCGAATGTAATACATTGCTCACTCCACTCTGGCATGGTTCCTAGCCTCCAGTAGAAACCGTGCACCGAGCGCTCGGTGCCCCATGCGTCGTAATAGTTAGCAGTATTGGCGTGCCACTGTCGCGGAATAGCCGAGACACTACCGATGTTTTTGCCGCGGTTTTCCCATGATATTGTCGTGGTTTTGTCATGCGTTATTGTCGCGGGATCGACGAGCTATTGTCGCGGTGTAGGCGCGGTATTGTCAGGTCCCTAGTGCCGGACGATTGTCGTGCTATTACCGCACTACTGCCGCGGTATTGACGTACTTCTTACTTGCGTTACTGAAGCACTATTGGCGAGCTATTGACGGACTATTGTCAAATGGCGTGCTGTCCTCATGATGTTGACCAGCTACTCACCTGGTATTGTACAGCTGTTCACTCACGGCTCTATCGGTGCCTAAAGGCAGTGTTCACGATGAAAAAGTTGCCCATTTTTTGGCTAGAACATAAGCTTTGGGTCCTTCTAAGAAGATTAAGTACGGAAGTGCTACGAAAAACGGTCGCGAAGCGGGTGAAAATCTCGTGGGCCAGTCCACCCATTGCACCACCCCGCCCACGTCCTATAACAGTTGTCCTGAATTCGTGTTCCTGCAGCAACAGACAACGTAGTTCCGAATAATCTTCATCGCGAAAGGCCTCTGAGAGACCCCACAGCATAAACATGGATCCCTCTTATTTTTTAAAGAATTTTTGATGCAAGAAACAAAAAGCAAAGGCAACATACCTAATAATTATGAAGCGCTGGGAAAATATTTTTTCCGATGTCATGTTCGATGCGTTGCACGCAATCTCCCTGCGTACAACGCATCGAACCTGACGCCGGGGAAATACAACAAACAGAGCACAATTATTTTTTCAGAGATTGCTTTGAACAGTTTTACTCCTTTTTATTTGATTGTTCTGTGGTGATTGTGGACTTACTCTAACCCAAAAACATCAAAAACTATGATTACGGTTTTTTATCGTGAACACTGCCTTTAAATCAACGCTCATAAATCATTGAGTACCTGTTCGCCCGGAAGCCATTGATTAGACTGCTAATCATCTGCGATCACATAGCTCTTCAACTAGGGCTAGCGTGCTGCTTTTTTTTAGGAGTTGTTCCATTAAACACCCACAGCAATACCACAGTTACAGTTAAGCGACCGTTTATCCATATGTGTTTTACCACGTTTGTTACCAGTGGACAGAGTCACGACGTGTTCGGTAGTGAGTATGCAGTTTTTTCTTTTTCCAAACCATGCAAAGCGCTCTGCAAAAACATTTCCGGAATGACGACTTCGAAACCCCTCCTAGTTCAATTTTTTCTCTTCACCAGCCTATAGACTTCGAATTTTCTTTTCTGTTGATTCCATCCCTTGATAAAGAAATCACAAGCTTTTAGATCACCGTGCCCTGACTCTTGTACGACTGTTGGGTAACGACTTTTGATGTGTCTATGCTGCTTTGGTGCTTTGAGGGCCCGAAATGCGTTCCTTATCTCCTGACACCACACTCGAACAGCAACGCTCCCCACGAAGCAGGTTCCACCCTTTGTCGGGCCAATGAGATTCTCTGTTTGAACTAGGATATCGAAAAAAAGGCTGTTTACATACAGATGGGACTTTAAATTATGCTTTTTGGAAAACTCATAGCTGGTCCAAGACATTGAAGAAGCCGCGCAACAGCATCACTATGCCCCAAAACCCAGGAAAAATGTTGAAAACCATTCTGGCGCATCGATTCGATTTTCGTTGAAAGGATTTCGAACTGGTTTTCCTTTATCAAGTAAGGTTTTTCTCGAGTTTTCTATTGGACATTTTAGTTTGCTAGAGAGGAACCAAGCTTATGCGAAAGCTTGAACAAAAAATATACGACTTTTTGAGATGCCTTCCGAAAGGCAATCAGGGCTTAACCGATACTACTCTGCAGGTTGGCTAAATATAATAAAAAAGAAAACTGGAATCGAAGAGCCGAGCGCAGCAGAAATAAAGCACCTTCATCCTCCTACTGCAAGCGCAGGAACTTTCTCAGGTGATCTGTGCACCCGAGCAGGCACTAGATCTTGGAGCATCACAGTAGCTTATGCGGTGAGGGTTGAACAAATACAGAAGAAACCAAAAGAAGGTAAACCCAAGCGAATCAGAAAAAGCGTGCCTGCCTGTGGTTCATGCGAGCCGCATTGCGTAAGCGAGGCCGATTTCGTAATTCGTTGCTTCTGAAAATATCGCAATAGATCAAAGGCTGGGTCTGACTGACCAGGAATCAGATCTCGAGATTCACCGCTCAATCTGAACCAGGGCTGGGCACGCGTCTCGGTTAACCTTAGGAGGGTGCATATTGGACGTTGCAGAGAGGGCAAAGGGGGGTGTCTAAACGAAACACAAAAAAAGAACGAAGTGCATGTTCTGTCGAACATCAGGAAAAAAATACACATTATTATTCTTCTGAGTTGCCATATCTACTTCTCCGCTTTTTGAGGCGAATACTTGAAGAATTCGAATTATAGATAGAGATGCGTTGTGTTCGGCACAATAATTCATGGTCGCTGTCCGAAGTTTGTTTTGATGAAGAAAGGAATAAACATCCTTCTGTTATCTTGTAGCCAACAAGTAAGGACTGATGTGGTTGTCATGTTTCTTTGGTGCAACGTTCTATTGGTCACGCGTGTGGCTAACGATTAAAAGTTAAAATAAAAAGACAGCGCCCAGGAGAGCTATCGTTCAAGTTAAAAAAATTAGATGACTGACGTATTGCCTATAAATCGCTCATGTTTGAGCTGGCTCGAAGCAAGGCTTATCGGGCTTATCATGTCAAAAATCTCCTTATAAATGTTATATTTTGCCAGGCGACCGACCGCTCCGGCTGCTTACCCGCCCGGACTCATCCAAGCAGGCTAGGGCCATATTTCGACAGATATAAAAAAGCACAAGATAGCACAGTCAGTATCACAACCAGTCAATAGATTTTAATTCATGAGAATGTGACTTATGAAGAGAAGCCAACTGTAAAGACTGGGTAAGTGAAAGAAGCGAATGACCTGTGTCGTCCTCATTGAGAAGTACCCTCTACATAAAAACCAGTTTTATCCAATCCTTGAACGCCGTAATCTCTTGACATTGACGCGATCAGGTGTTTGTCCGCAGCTGCACCAGCACGCACTGGAGTAGACGCGCACACAATATTAATTAAAAAAATTTATTTTATTACAGAACGGGGCGGAGAAAATGAATTGAAACTAGAGTAAAAATGGAAGAAGGCAGAAATAAGGATACTTTCTTAATGTATCCACTATAGAAATTTTAATGTAAACAAACTAAGTTGGAGCAGAGTGATTTTTTTGATTCTTTGTAAGGTTCATTCAAATGAACCTAGTTGATTAAAGACACCAATAAACATAGAAAAGCATTGAGAGAAAGAGGAGAATCGGGCAAACATTTCAATAGCAATAGGTTTGATATTCAATGTGACTTAAGGTCCTTAAAACTCGTCCCGGTTTTCGGGGTAAAACCGGGACGAGATTTAAGGTCCTTAAACCACATTAAAAATCGATCCTAATAAAACTTAAAGGATTGCCAGATTCTCTTCTTTCTCACAATATCCTTTGCTCTCTTTATAATGCTAAAATCGATCAACTAGGTTCGTTTGAATGAACCCTGTCACGGCTAAATATTTTACAACCCGCCTCTAACTTTGTTTATTTATGGCATTAAATTTCTAAAATGGGCACATCCAGAATAGACTAACCTTTACCATCTTCCATTTCCTTCAGTTTCAATCCTTTTCTCCTCCCCGTTCTGTAATAAAAATACATTTTTTTAAATATTGTGTGCGCGTCCACTCCCGTGTGCGCTGTGTAGCTGCGTACAAACACCGTATCGCACTTTTGGCTTAAGCCGAATCTTCAAGGATTGCGGGAGTGGTAATAACTCGGGTTTCCCACTCCCTACGCATCACATGAATCCTAAAATCGTTCCACAACACAAAATAGTTCTGATTTCCACATCAGAACAACCAAACACAGATTAACTAATCCTTCATTTATTTATTTATTTATTTATTAAACGATATCACATTATTTCAACGTGTCGTCGCATGCTTCTTTTCCAAATAACACGATCATCGCGAGCAACTCTCATCCACGTTTCTCCAAAAACTGACACAAATAGATCTCGCCATCTTTTCTTCGGTCCACCTCCGTAGCGCGTCCATTCCCAAGGTCTCCATTCAGTTATTGCTTTTGTCCATCTGTCGTCATCTGTGACACATACCTTTCATCGCCCACATCCACTTTCTCTCAGTTGCTCTTTTGACTATGTCAGGAAGCTTTGCTGTTCCTTCCAACCATGCGTTTGTGCGGCGGTCGAGAAGCGTCACTCCCAAGCATCTTTCTCATCATTCTTCGTTGGAGTGACCTTCAAATTTGTGCAGCATAGATCCTTCTTTTCTTGTGATCCACGTTGCTCGCAGCCGTACAGCAGAGCTGGTTCAACGCACCCTTGATATGCGTTTCGTCGGCTTGAACATTCATTGGTATTCTTCTGTTAGTGAAGTGACGCATGAAGACGATTGAACGAGTTCCATCCAGATTGAATTCTTCTTAGCATTTCGTTTGCCAGGCTGCTGTCAAAAGATATTCGTTGTCCTAGGTAAACAAAGCTGCTGTGGTATCTTATCACTTTTCCGTCAGATAAGGATGGGTATCTCTTTGAGAATTGGTCATGGCCACGGTTTTCGAAAAGTTGACTTCCCAGACCAACATCTTGATCTTCTTTGTCGGCTCAGATCTCTCAGCATGACGTTGGAGCTCTCCCTGGGCGCCAAAGTGCGAAAATAGGACCACGTCGTCGGCGTATCGGAGATGGTTAAGACTGCGACTGTTCACACACAGATTCCCTTATCTTTCCAGTCAATGTTTCGGAAAAACCGTCTCGGAGGACTGCTGCGAATAAGAGGCAGGGAAAGAGGGCGTCACCTTGACGAACTCCACGCTTGGCTGGAATAGAAACTGAGTGACCACAGATGATGGTGATTGCTCATAGCGGCATTGAGCATAGATCTTGGAAAGAAGACGGATGCATCTTGGGGTGAAATCCTTGGCGATGTAACCCGACGCCCCAAATCGCGTCATGCTCCACGGAATCAAAAGCTTTGGAATAATCAATGAAAAACCATATAGAGTGGGAAATTGTACTCAACGGCTTTTCTCCACTAGTTGGTTGATGGTATGGATATGGTCGACAGTGGCAAAGCTTTGGCGGAATCCTCGCCTTGCTCGACTGGTTGGTTTTCTTGGACTTGGAGCCAACATTCGTTTATGTAAAATGATGGAGGCGAAAACCTTGTATATGGAGGATAACAGGGCAATGGGACGGAAATTGGCGAATATCCAATGGATCTCCTTTCTTGAAAAGTAACGATATAGAGGAGTCGGCTAAGGGTCAGCGGTAGCGATTCGTTTTCAAGAGAAGCCGTTGAACAGTGCCGTTAATGGTTTTTCGAGAAAGTCGTATCCAGTTATCAGCATTTCAGTCGTGATGGAATCGGCACCCGGTGTTTTTTCCCCAACCTTCATTTTGTTGATTGCGCAGCTGACTTCTTCAGGCAAAATGGGGGTAGGTCTTCGATTGTGGGCATGAACGGTAGTGATGGCGGTCTTCTTGAGGAGAAAAAAGCTCGGTATAGTACTCATGGGCAACTTCTGCAACACACTCAGGGGACCTCGCTATTGAACCGTCGTTTCTTTTTGAGGTTGGACAAGCGGTGTTCTTGTATATCGTGTTCTTTTGAAGAGCTTTGAGAAGACTTGATCCTGCGCCAGAAAATAGCTTGATGTAGACGTGCTAGATGTTTTTGCTCGATGTCTGATTTCAACGGAAAAGCCGCAACAACTTCTATGCTCACTGTCGAGAACTCGATGGTATTTCTGGCAGATGAATTATGGAGGAGGCGATGCCGATCTTCATAAAGAGTGCTCTTGTGTTCTGAGAAATGCGGAGTTCTCTTGAAGGTCGTGATGAAGCTATATATCGGCTGCCAGGTCTCATCACATTTTTTCCATACTGTCGTAGGTGTCTAGTTGAGTGTGGTTGGCCAGTTGTTTCCAAAGTAGACTTGAATAACGCATGTTGTTCAATGATTTTCTGGACATTGGTGTTCGGGCATGAAGTGGATGGCGTTGCGCTCTCAAACGGATCTTGGCCATGATAAGGCGATGATCACTAAGCAAAACTTGAAGCGACCGATGATGTCGACATCAAGAAAAATGGAGGGATCAGCTGATAGCAACAGAAGTCAATAGCGTTCTTTGTTTGCATGTTTGGCGATATCCAAGTCCATTTCCTCGATGACCTTGCTTTGGAAGCGGTTTGTTATTCATCAAATAGCCAGTTCGTTTTCTGGCGCAAAAGGTGGCTAAAGTGTTTCCTCTGTGGTTTCGCGTACCAAGGCCATGTGGTCCTATGAAATGTTCTGTCGCCTCTCCACTACCAATTTTCGCGTTGGAAATCTGCGACGACGATCTTTTTGTGATTTGGTCTGCCTCGGGGTGGTGGTGGTGCGGAAACGATGCAGCAAGAGGCTTCGTTGATTTGCTCCAGGAACCTCTTTCGTATTCACTATCTTCATGGGCTGAGGTGGTTGCATACCCTGAACAACGCGAATTCGGCTATGTTGCATAAGAACATCGACATACGAAAAACACGTTCAGAGATCGCATAGAATGAACAAGAACTCGCCCATCTCTTCTTGTTGACCAGGAATCCTGTGGAGTCGGACAGGAGAAGAGTGTGGGCAGTCTTCTGAGCTTGGCGGCAACGTATCCAGTTCTCTGAATCCCCAGAAAGTCCAATTATATCGAATGGTACCTCAGAGGCGGCGTCTTCTAGTTCTGCTATCCTTGCATCAGTGCGTAGTGTGCGGCAAATTGATCGTGCCAATTCGGAAGGTTGAGCATGGTGGACGGGAAAGGGGAGGGAGCAATTCAGGTTGTCCAGGTATGACTGGTGCAGATGGTCGAAGTAGACGATTGGGAGTAGTTGTTGAGCCGACCGCTCGCGGTGGATGTACTGACCAGATTCAATCCTTCATAGGTTTATTAAAACATTCGACACAAAACATTAATTATCGCAATATACAATTGGGGGTGTGTATACAAGTCTGTTGGTACCTGCTCGTTGGTGCCCCTGCTTCTACTGAACCCAGCAGACGTTTGAGTGTACAATAGGAACGTTCGAGCGATATGAAGCGTGTACAACTATATCGCGAAAGTTATCCCCGCACATTGCATAAAGGTGTCGCCGTCCGGCACACTAAGGCCTCTTGGTCCATAACACCTTAGGATCCGTACCTTTGGGGACGTCATGGAGTCTTTGGTCAATACAAGTCCACAATTTCAAGCCACCCTGAACTGTCGATCGCTGTCGAGTGATATCCAAAAACTGCGCTATCCAGACTTCTGAGCTATTTCCATGCACCGTTTGCTGCTTTGCAGGAAAACCACAGCCTTTCAAGGATAGACCCGTCATCAGCGTCGGAGGGTACACCATCTATCTGCGGTAACGCTGACGATAGGAGAGTGGGAGGCTGTGCAATAGCTGTAAGGAAGGATTTCAATGGTATGGTCAAGGAGTTCGGCTCAACGTCGTGTCGGAATGCATTCCTGTACGACCTGCGTGGATCACGGTAGAGGATTCAATCTGTGGATAGTGAGTGCTCATGCGCCCACCGCCAAATCCCGCCGAAGACAATTCGAAGGATGCGTTTATGAGAAACCTCAATACGTTGCTGGCCAGGATACCTTGTCAACATGCTGTTGTCGTGGGGATTGACGCAAATGCGAAGATGGGACTTGATCAGCAATCCTGAAGTACTCGGTAAATGGTTCTACCCAGTGAAGTTAAACATCGGACAATGGCTACCGCCTGTCGACCTTTTGTGAACGCAGTGGTCTGATTATTGCATCGACATTCAAGAGGAATCATCGCCGCCATCAGCTTACGTGGCAGGGACCAACCCGGCTATCTCCAGAAGAGCAGCGGAAGCGGAAGATGACAACTTTGAAACTACAGCTTGACTATGTCCTGACGAGGAATATTCCAGTATCGGACATTCGAAGATCTAGAGCCGTGTGGGCGTCGTATCTGATTCGATCACCGTCCAGTTCTGTTGAACTTCACTGCGAGGATTCATAAGAGGAAGCGAGGGGCTCAGCCTCTCCAGAGGATTGACACACAAAGTCTGCAGATGAAGAGTGCAGAAGGAATTTCCGACAACGCGTTTCTTATTCACATCGGAGTAGCCGGACTAAGAAGAAACTTTGCGACGCGGATTCTTTTGTCAAGTGCATCCAGGACGCTTCGAAAGAGGCGCACTCCCGGTTGTACAGCCTAAGAAGAAGTTCGCCTACGTCTCAGAAGAAACAACATTCACTTCACAACAGAGTACATGTGCTCTCCCGAACTGCAGGAAACTTCGTGGGAGGAGAAGCGTCTGAGGAGGAAGTTGCGTCGGCAGCTTCAAAGTGACTATGAACG
This sequence comes from Aplectana chamaeleonis, assembly GCA_029168955.1. Taxonomy (NCBI): domain Eukaryota; kingdom Metazoa; phylum Nematoda; class Chromadorea; order Rhabditida; family Cosmocercidae; genus Aplectana; species Aplectana chamaeleonis. Next base: position 193,544 of record JAPDOI010001315.1, read on the forward strand.
AGAGTGGACGTGCAGAGCTAAGGTGTTGTCGAGAAGTCATGGGAGGAGAATAATCCAAAGAAAGCCTGTTACGTTATTGCGACAGTATAGCGGGAAGATGAAGAGATGTTCTCCTGTCCTGAACACTACCAATGGAGTTGCAGCTGGTGATGCGACGCTGCCCATATGGAAGGATTACTTCAGTTCACTATCGAATCGTCCAGCGCCATCAGTACCTGAGCTCCCGCATGTTCAGAGAGCACATTACGATGTCAGTGAGGAACCGCCGACCTAGTCCCTGAAGTTTTGATTCAGTCCGGAAATGGAAGAATGGAAAGGCAGGTGGAGATGACAACATCACTGCTGAAATGCTGGCAAAAGCTCTTTCCTCCGTCTGGGATTCGTGAAATGACTCAACACCATTCAGCCGCTATGGATGGATAGAAAGGATACCTCGATTCGTGGAGACATGCGGGATCATCAAAAATTCCTCTTCACAAGAAGCCATCCGTCACGGGATCCTAAGAACTACAGGAGGAATCTCTACTGTGTGTCATGTACAAGGTTTTAGAACGTATCATCTTCTCGAGCGACTTATCAAACATCTTGAAGGAACGACCAGGAGATGAGCAAGCCGGTTTTCGACCTGAAGATCGACCATCGACCAAGTGTTCGTCGTGAGAAGAGTAATTGAATCGTGGTAGCGGTTTTCGAAGCCATTACAGCTTGCTTTTCGAACTTTGAAGCCGCGTTCGACTCTCCTCATCGTGATCGATTGCTCGCAATGCTCTGCGAGCAGATGGAGTCCCGGAAAAGTATGTTCGGTTAATCGAGGAGATGAACAAAGGAACAACAACAACAGCAGCAGTTCGTACACCTGTCGGATTTACTACAGCTTTCGAGGTGAAACAGGAGTAAGCGCAAGGAGCCAGGTGACCTTTCTTTCAACTTCACGTTGATGACATCATGCGTAGAGTTGCAGAACAGTTTCCTGCGGATGTGATCCTAACACCATCAGGACGCCCCTTGTCGACCTTGGAGTACGCCAGACGACATTGTGTTATTCGCTGAAAACAACGCAAAACTGCAAAGGATTGTGAACCTCGTTTCTGAAGTATGCCGCAGCCTATGGACTTCTGGCTCTCGTCCTGGACAGTCGCAAGCAGATGTGGGTCTCTCAGAGGCCTTCAACAGGAGCTGTGCGACGGACAACGTATCGAACTGGTGGATGATTTCGTCAAGACGGCTGTTTGCTGAAGAACGATGGTAGTCATGCAGCGGATATTCGACAACGATGTGCGAAAGCTACGTCTGCATTCAATTCTCTAACCAAGCGTTTGTGGTCTACCACCATCGCGAAGGAAGTCAAGTTGCGCTGCCCACCTATTCGCTATTCGCCCTATCATGATGTACGGATCAAGACGTGGGCACCGAAAACGCAGATGGAAAGGGGGTTGGATTGCACGGAGAGGAAGCTTTTAGGCGTTTGCTTTGATATTTCTGGCCGTGTGTATGCTATAACGAAGACCTTTACAAGGAAATCGACGCAGTACATCAACGCTTGACACGAGGGAGGTGCCAGCATCTCCCAACGCCATCTCAAGCAGCAATGGAAAGTCGACTTCGACTGCTCGGGCATAAACTGGGGTGAAGAACGCCGGATCGTCTCGTACAACACGCTTTAAAATGCTTCCAAATCCTGTCTGGAAACGGCCACCTGGGCGTAGGCGGAAAGTTCTGGACGGATGTGGTTAAAGAGGATTTAAAGTCACTCGGCATCGAAAGACAGTTCAGGCGCGATGTTTCGTTTTGCAGGAAATGGAATAGAGATAGCCGGATGGAATGTGTTCAAATTGTATTGAAGACCGTGAAAAATGGACACGGCTGACTACTAGGACGGCACACCTCGGTGAAGATGCGGAATGACCGCGTCAGGCGAAAGCCAACCGATTAAGTCAAGTAAGTCATCGCAATAATAGCAGTTCTGTTGTTTGTTATTTTTCAATTGTTTTTAATGAATTTTTTTATCTTCTGTCATACCTTACCGTCTTGCTAACAAATTTTCCTCA